>RHLP01000040.1:0-183117 GCA_003719405.1 Aspergillus incahuasiensis
ACACCTCTAGAGGTGTCAAAGAACATGAACTACGGAGTACTGCGCATGGTTGACCAGACTCGGATTCACTCAAACACTACCCTACGGAGTAATTATCTCGGTAAAGGGCTGGGTCCAAAAGCTTTCTAATGCTTTGTCAACGGACAGCCACCGCTCTCTTAGATTCGTTAGATTCGCAACAAGAAGTTGGATAATAATATGGGAGCAAGAACAAGACTGAGTGCTTCCACGAGGCCCAATCAGCTGACCATGGCCCGTCTATCTTGTGGCCTGGCTGGCTCCTCCACTTAGTGCTTTGAAGAGCTACTCCGTAGAAAGGAGTTTCCAAAGCGGAATTTTGGTTTGTCATGATGCTACTCCGGAGGAGACTTACTTGCAAATCATTGCTGCTTGCTGCTTGGGTTTGGCTGCATCCCTAGTTCATCTTGTGTAATAATGGCAACAGCATTCGAAAATGCCTCATGTCCTCTGGTTTTGCACACAAGGGGGGCGCCTCAGTAGGTTCTGGAATTCTTACAATAATCGCAGTCCAGCTGCCATAGTCCAAGGCGCCTCAGCAGACTGCGGGGACGGGCGATCCTGACAGTGCTCCGTACTCCGTACCTGGATCCGAGCTGGCTATCCTCAATCTCTGCTAGTGCTTTGCGGGGGAGAGCTCCCCTCTCGCCATCATCCGAGCAGTCCACAATAATAATGCGCATTTGCCACAATACTACCCTATAGTCTCCGTACACTGCGCCATACAAATAGTACTGCTCCGTACTCGTTACAACACAATTTTCGATCGAAAAATGCCTCAGTCTCCCTGGAATCGAATATTACCCCATAGAAACCTCTTCTGGCAGACACGTTCCCCGACGTCCAGGAAACTGCCCGGCCTAGGTGGGGTTCCTGGTCCTAATTCCTGCACAGGGGCGCTCGGGGCTTTGGATGATGAGGTAATAGTTGCAGAACTACTGGAATCACGACTTTATATTCGCTCTGCTCAGCTCCATCTTGTCCACTTAGTCTGGCAGGTTGTTCCGACCATGGTTTCGTCGAAGCGTCTGGTTCCTCGACATGACGTAGCTAAGAAAGACCGGGATTAATCCAGAACGCTGTTTGATACAAGGTCGCGATATGGGCATCATAAGGGCGCCTGATAAGAGCATGCATGCATCCTCGAACATGATACCCTACCCTATCGGTGCGGTGAAGGATCTCAGCCTGGACTTTGAGGGTGAGATCAGGACTACAGAGAATGGTACCAATCAGTTTTTGCTGCACTCTATGCTGTGCTTTGTTAGTCCCGAAACTAGAAAGATAGATCATTTCTTGATCACAACTGCCCAGGTCCGTGGTTCGTGGCATTGAGCTGGGCGGACCTTGACCTCTTGCATGCATTATCAGCTGGTCAGACTTGCATAGTCAACTACATATTCTTGCTTCATCAGCAAACCAGATATGATGAGTATAGACAAGATAAGGCACCACACTTTTAGAACATGACACAAGGCTAACCTTACCATTTTACACGGTAATTATTGAACCAATACTTGCAATTACAAGCAAATCATAAGTGCAGCCTGGCAATTCTTCCACCGTTTGCAATACTCTATACTGACCGGTTAGACTCCAGCTCCCGCTGCTGCCAAGTGTACCTTCACATGGCAGCATTATCATCTGTTTTCTTCTGTACAATCAAGCATGCTTAGAAGATCAAAACAATATCGCATATAGGCATGGCACGCATCGGTCTTCTCGCTGATGGAGGAGAATTCTAAAATGGGGCTGAGAACTTCAAGACGGAAGAACTTACTTGACCTTACTGTCAAATGTATCAGTCAGTTGGAGAAAGGGGGTTTTGGTCTAGGATCCAATCCATACAGAAGCTCAGAGCCACTCTGCTATATTAAACTTTATGAACTCTGTTGGGACTTCATCCTTCTACCAGCGGCGAGACCCTGACTCGCCATCCTTCGATTCGAAATGGTGCTCGATATTCGAGTCCAAATAGTCTAAACTATAGAGAGTAGCCATTGAAAGGCAAAGTGATGCGCAACTCTCTTTACCAGCTTACAGGGTTAACCATGATATCTGTTTGGCCGTAGGCCGTGGGAGAATGCAGACATCGTGGGAACTGTGTGTATTCGTAGGAGAGAGCGAGCGGAGGATGAAGCTATCCAGGTGTGGCACGTGATCGGTAGCCTCAGGCCAGATATTGCCGACAATCTGACATACTCTTGCAAAAGCCTCAGCGTCCATCAGTCTATTCCTTAACAAGATACTTTCACCAACCTAGCTAGCATGACGTCGTCGATGTGCATTGGTTCATGATTATGCTAGCTCTGTCGAATTCTGTACTTTCAATGATGTAAAAAGCTGCACCCACTAGAGAACCCACCCCGACTCGTTGTATGATATCTTGGGGCAATGTAGATACTCTCTTACAGCATGATGCGGGACTGCGGAGTGAATCAGGGCATGTGAGAGCCTCGGAGCATTTGACATGTCTCTTGATCAAGACAAGTTCTGCGCTGGTAAGACTGGTAGGTACTGATGTTACCGAGGCATTAACTGTAAGTGTGACTACATAGCTAAGTTGCCGCTCTTGCTCCTCTCGAGAAAGATTTTCAATGATTTCCCTCTCCATGAAATGGATCATACAGTGGAACTTTACCTAGGGTCTACTCGACCACTCGTCTTTCATCTAGGGACAAGCTTTATTCCTATATTTGGCATGGGACGTTACTCTAGAATAGACGTCGATACAACTTGACGCTATATCTCATTCTTCTCTGGTTTCATTGGTATCAAGGCTCATGCCAGATGGACAGGATACGGGACCTGGATAGGGTCAGATCTAGGCTTTTCGATCAATCTTCCGGGATAATTATATGGGACTGCCTAGAGCACAGACTTCTGGTTGAACGCAACGGCGATCTGCGGCTGACTTGGGCTCCACCAGAGAGTCAAACCTGCTCCTTATATACTTCGCATGGGCACGTTATCCCTGAA
Source organism: Aspergillus incahuasiensis (assembly GCA_003719405.1). NCBI lineage: Eukaryota > Fungi > Ascomycota > Eurotiomycetes > Eurotiales > Aspergillaceae > Aspergillus > Aspergillus incahuasiensis. The sequence goes on from RHLP01000040.1 coordinate 2,998, forward strand.
TCATGCTGCCATCCTTAGCGTACCTTGCTGGGAACATCTCGCACTACTCTTACAGACATCGTCAATCATAATGAAGAAGATGTTAATTGTCCTCATTTCCTTCAAGGTATTTCGTGTATTCAGGAACTGTGGTGGCTTACCAGGACGGAAGAGAGTTCGCGGTTTAGCCCGCAGACCGTCTACACTAAATACCCATGCTACCTTGAATACTCCTGTTCCTGTAACAACGCAGATATTTGTTCTCCTATTACCGTCGAGATTGGGATATCAATGGCTTCTATTCTATCAACCGCCATGAGCTTATGGACTTCTGCATTCATGCTCGACTCGGCCCAAACTGACCTGCTGCCGCAATATCGGAGCCCTGGGGCTTAGCAAAGGTAATGCCTTCCATTACTCTTCACCACTACAATGAAAGCACCAACCGAGCTATCTTGTCCTGCGCAAATATGGAGACGGCGTGTCAAAGGCACACACCCAACCTCGTCACCGCCGTGGAGCGCACCGGCAGCGTTATGGCCGAAATTGGTATTCTTAAATGACTTTACTAATATAGCTCCTATATCATGAGCGATGTGGCCTTTGGGAGGTCGTATAATATACTACTGAAGGGCGAGACACGCTTCCTGGCAGCGCTGCACGCAGACACGGCTAGCGGGCTTTGCGAGCGGATGTTGTGGTGGTTCCCCTTCTTCAAGTCAACTCGGGGGCTCAAAGCATAATATTCAAAGTCCTAGAAGCTCTTGTATGCGTAGGCGGATGGTAGTATGGGTGTTGGTAGTATCTCCACCATACATGTTTTCTGATGTTCTATAGAGTGAGCCGACTTTCCAGGTATGCTTCCTTGAGTAATAGGGTATGTTATTACCATGAGGTTCCTGTGCACACATGAAAACTCCGTGAGTTTTATCTCTTATTGTGTTTGCCGGATGGTAAGTCGATGTCGATAACAGGTTCTGATAAAAGATAAGTCTTCAAGGTGGCCACGCAACTTTGCATTGGCTCAGTAATCTGGATGATCATTTCCAGGATGTCGTGGAGCTTGTTTTCCAGCTATGCTACCAGGAACCCAACAGGTTACTTCTCTTTAAAAGCATGGGAGTTGGTGCTGTCCATCAACCAGGGATAGTGGCTGTTCAGGGTCTCCAGCTGCTGTCTTCTAGGGTTACAGAATCAACAGGTTAACCACACTCGACGCATCTGACATTATGGATCTATACTCAAGGATATATCCCCGCGATGTTATACGCCCTCTTGATGCGCCCTTCCCCTGAGTTACGGAGTCTTATCTCGCTAGTACACTGCATATACTAGGTACGTCTAGTCTGCCAACCTACCTTCACGGGTTGTTGTCCTCGGACACTGAACATCCGCCTAAAGAACAGTACTCATGTAATGGGAAACAACTCACCTTGATCAAACTGCGCTCGGTAGCCGTACTCGTCCTGAAAGAGCATAAGGTGTCCCCAGACTAGAGCAAGGAAGCCCTCCCAGAAATACTCCAATATGCGTTTACTCTGGTAAAGCCTTGTTGCCGTCGGTCTTGACACAGGCAGCCTGGAGGGTGTAGGTTATATGTACACACGGGACTCGCCCCGTGGTAATCTCGGGCCACAACCCTAGCGTTACTCAATGAGATGATGACAATCATATAAGAATACTGACAAACTGGAACCCCCCTGCGGCTTGTCTACGACCGAGACTCACCTGTCTTGGTAGCAACCTTAGCTACTGTAAGCCTAGGTGATGGCTAACAGAACAGGTGGATCTTACTGATGCAGGACAGGGGGCGCCCTTGAACCGAGAACCCTTGACAATAACTCATAATCACCAAATACATAACAAGTAGACAATAATAATTGGCGCTATGCGTTTAAATAGACCACCGCAGGCAGGGCGCACTCAACGTTTGTCAATGATAAGCCTACAAAAGCACTAGCTCAAAGGCAATGTTGATCGAGGTGAGGACCCGGTATCTAACAGTATGAAGATCGAAGGCCAACTCATCAGAGACCATCCGGCCCTTACCTCACCCTGACTCGTCCTGGGTCTACACCGCTTCGCAGCCTAGATCATGATCTCCGTCCAGCGGTGTGTCTGGGGCCACTGAGACAGAGTCAAAATGTTTGTAGTGTGATTGTGTAGTTGTACACTGTCGAGCCGCGTGTCGCCAGATCACCGTTGTTGTCTGTCTGGGGCCTGAGTAAGTAGCCGGGGTTCCGGGAATCAGGAGTCGAGCGCGGAAGAGCAGGAAGCGAGAGCTACAATCACATCATATGTGTATCCATACTCTTGTTGCACCCGGTCTGTATTTTGTCGATCAACAAGATGTGATGAGGATGTTGGCACTTGCTTTGAGCTGATTGCCAAAGCTGTCAAAAGCGTACGGGGCAATCCGTACCTAGCTAGACCTGAACTTGTTCCAGTTTCATCTCGGCAATGGTATGAGTGTCAGCCTCACTAATTGAGTTTGTGTAAGTGTAGGGCTTCGTGAACCCAGGCCCCAGACTTCAGATCGGGCTGTTGAAACAGCCGGGATAATTATTGATGTTGAGAGCAAGGCGGATGCAGCCAACGACCGTCGCCCCCATCCCTGCCGAATTCTCCGCAGTGGCACAAAGGATCAACGCCTGGGCTTTTTGTACGTACTCTAGCAGGAGCCGGAGTCTCCGGAGTTTCCCAAGCGACATCAACACCGTCCAAGCAATCATAGCAGTTGACCCCTGATCCAGCCAGCAATTATGGTGTTATCTGTCACCAAGAATGTACCCCGTCCCCAACATTCGTGGACATTCCAGCCCCGAACAATAATAGAACTCCCCCACAAGTGCTCCAAGTGATGAGGTCAATCCGTTCCCATTTCCCCATACTCCGTAGTCTCAGTCTCACAGCGACTCCGTCCGGGGCGCGCATCCGCCTTCCGCACTGCGTCCCGGCCACTTGGTTAGCATTGGCATCACGCAAGGTGAGGCTGGCAGTGGACTGACTCCTGAGTCCGAGTTGGGCAGATCGGACAAACATCCCGCTGGCTCCATACAATCCTTCCCTGGTTGAGGTGAATCTTATCGCCTTGCGTGCTGCTGTCTGGGCCTGTCCACAAACTTTGTTGGGGCTTTGTTCGTCTGGACTCTTTTTGACTCAACTCAACGGAGCTATATAACATTCGCTGTCTGCCTACCCTTTGCTGCTTTACTTTACTTTACTTTAGACATAGGCTCACACACACACACTCTCTCTCTCTCTTTGCTTCTGCTGCACATCCCACACATTCCAACCAAAAACCTAGGTAGGCCCCAGATCTCCGCCCCCGGCCTGATCTTCGTTCTTCCCTTCGTCCTCCCCAAAGTATATCCCGCGGAGGCCTATTATTTCATCAATCATCATATCGTGCTCATTTAATTCCCCGTACGCTCGGCGATTCTCGGAGCCCAACCCTTACTCAAGCTCTCAGACACATAAAAGCCAGGCTCGTACACTATACTCAGAGTACTAACAGCAAACAACAGAACATTCACCATCACCCACAAGCAACTCCAAACCAGGCAAACCATCCGCCCGCTGCGCCCACATAATCATCCCCTTGCGGGCTCGAGCATCCAGACATCTAGTCCTACCTCCATCATGACCTCTCCCGCCGTTACATCAGCACCCCGGACCTCGTCCGTGATTACGCCCACCTTCAGCCAAAAAGACATCTACACGGCCCTCATGGCCAAAAACCTCGACGTCCCGGAACCGACCACCACAACCATGACAACTGCATCAGGAAGCAAAGCACAATCGCCCTCGGCATTTGATTATCCCCCGCCGCCACCCCCGTCCCCTGTGGAGTCGCGGAGCCCTCATGCTTTTTGAAGAACCCAGAGCGAGTGTTTCATTCGTCTCAACGACTATAATGCATAATTCCTTAATATCTATTGTATGATGGAATGGAAAAGAAAGGAAAAAGAGCGATTGGATGGTTTCGTAAAGTGGCTTTGGGAGTCTCGGGTATAATGGGGGTCTTTTTGTTTGCATATAGTTTTGGTACTTGGGGTAAGGGACTTTGTATCTATAAGTATGGGATCAGTTTCTGCTAAAACGTTAAATGGCTTGGGTCTGATTCGTAGTGCTGTTGACTAGTTGGAAAATCGGCTGATTCTATTCGAAAGCGATACTGTGTATAGTCTTCTGATCTGATAGGTTTTTGATCGGATCATTATTGATTCATCATCCTGACTGCCATACTGTATCACCACTACGAGTAAAGACCTTGATGCACCATGCAGGTATAGATGAAGACAATAAAGATGAACAGTAATCTCATGAACTGTCCTTGCAGTGCTATGACGCGAACATGCAAAAACAGGTTCAGGATGAGATAGGGTGGGTCTGCACCTCCCCAGGCTGCCGGCAGAACCCGTGTTCCGCTCATCCATACAGCCAAGATAGCCTTTTGGTGTTCTGGTCGTCTTGGAGCATGTTGCGTTTACTTTCCTCGGGCTAATGCGGCTTCTGAATGGCCCCAGTCCGGTCTCTCGAACCGCACGTGCCATACTCGGTATACATGGTCTATAACGGTATAACCCATATGTTTCCGTTCCAACTATAGCCGGCTCGGTGATGGTTCTGGGTGAAGAGCTTAAGAATTTAACACGGTCCAGTTCGCTACTCAACCCGAATGTGAGGGTTCCTCGGTTGGACCGGTATTCTGGCTGCCAAGGTGGGAGTACATATTTTCTAGTTCGACCATGGCGTTGTAGTCGCCCTGAACAGCCCGGTCATTGAGCTGTTGGATTGTATTTAGCTGTTCCTCCGTCTGTACCCATCCGCGTAGTCGATCGAGATTAGGACCCCGTCTGCTCGTGCTGAATACCGTGCGCACCGCATCCGTCTCGCCCTTGCTTCTTTTCACATTCTTTAGGCGCTCTAGGAACCGGGCCTGATTCGACTGATGCGCTGGCTTGTACACCAATCCGGATGTCTCAAATGTAGGCACTTCCCGCTCTGCTGCAGTGCCCGAGCTTGAGATGAGATTGGATTTCCGGCCTAGGATCTTGACGCTGTTGGCAGATATGAGGTCGAAGTCGTCGGTGTGTTTCAATGGGGTAACCTGAGTGGCAGGTGTGCCACCCAGTTCGACGAAATCGGCATTGGTCGTGTCAGGCGCCGCGAAGAACAACTCCGTGCCGATCTGGTCTGCCCACGATCCGCTGAAGATTTGGTTCTGGTAAGAGATTATTGGGTTGCAAGTATGAAGGCCCAGTATCTGGACACGCTCTGCGGGCGCGTTGGCTGCCTCGGGATTGATCACGGTGGAGTCCTGGCCATCGGGGTGCGAGAGAGCCGGTGGAAAGTCGGCGACAGTCGCGACGTTGACTGATGCTGAAGCGGAAGGCTCATTACGGCGGCGAGGAGGCCGAATAAGTCCATGCTGAGTTGTCAGGTCGAGGTTGAGAAAGAAAGTCTAGGGGGAGATTGATTAGTAGCCTCTAATCAGAACTATGTATCCAACCATACCTACCTCGGTTTCAGTGTCGTGATATTCATACTCCCATTCGGAACCTTCATCATACGGTGAAGTGTCGAGCAAAGCAGGATCGAGCACTGACATGGCGTGACTCGTGAAGAACAAGCGGTGCTGGCCAGCTCCGTCTGCCGGTGCTCTGGACTCGGACTTTCGGCCTTTGGGAGATCGGCAGCGGGACTTTCCATAGCGAGACGGTGTATTGTATGTAACGCCCACGTAATCATGGGGACCATGGTGGGTAATGTATGTCAGGGCCGTCACACATCACGGGGTCGACCTCAACTCGGAGCCCCGGCAGCTCTGTCCAAGTCGATCTCCATCTTCAGCCCTGCAACCAGCGGCGAGACTAAGCATGCCGCATGCCAGCTCTTCTGCGTTCGTTCCCAGGCTCCAATATTTTTATGCTGATCAATCAAGCTGTGGTTGACTCATGGCAGCGGTGCATATCACAAACCATTGGAGACTACACCGAGTCTGTATTGATCAACTCTCCATCAATGATCTCATAAGCATCTCATGCTCTGCTATCAGGAACCCGTCAGTCCCACCCTAGCTCAGCCCTGTGCTCAGTTGCCAGAACAAGCATAAAGGAAACACCCACCAGTAAGTCCTGGCGTTCTTTGCTCTGTTAGACGCACCAATGGTGGCCCTCGTTCCTGCAAGATCCGGCTCTGCGCGGAAGCAAGGGAGGTCACCGTCGCAGTAATGCATCCGTCATCTTCCAGGCCAGTCAGTCTTCCCTCAGGCTTCTCAGCCCTGCCCAATGTCCATTATCTAAGCCGATTCCGTCGTTCCCGGGCTTTCCTTCTAGTTGGACCAATTGCTGTTCCCTGCTGGCGGGTTCTGTTGCTGGTCCCGGCCGTCGATTCGCTGTCGCCGTCATCGCACCTGTGGATGTTCTCGACCACCCGCTGACCGAACAATGTTTTCGTTCCCTTCTTATAGTGACTCCTCTTCCTGTTCCTGTGCTTCCGGGCTCGGATGCCCGCCTTCGTTCTTTCTTCCTCCTGCTCGTCCTGCTCACTGCTCCGGTAGCCGCTGTTGCCAATCCTGCCGACAACCCTCCGCTGACCGCTATCTTATCGTCAGCTGGTGGTGCTATCCCGATTGGGAAATCATACTTCACTACCTTCACCCCTCTTACTACCACCACTTCTCACAAAGTCTCCGAAAGTGCTGCCGGGGATAACAAGGTTGGAGTCCCCCCTAAGTCTCTATATTCTTCCGACTCCTCCGACCTTGCAGCACTCCCTAGGACCTATGAGCAGATGGTTCAGAAGACGACTGCGGCAATTGTCACACTCTCATCACTCATCGCCTATGTAACGCTTAACAGTATTATTCGTGCGGTTAAACCGTCAGTCTTCATCTGGTTTGAAGAGGACCATGACGAGAAGAGCTGGATTGCTTCTTCGCACCATTGGGCCGATAGGAAGGCCTGCCGCTGGTTCGGCATCTGTGGTGCCGCCCATTTTCACCCGGCTCATTCACGTTTTGGGCATCTCAAAGCTGAATCAATGATGGATTCGCCGGGGGGTGGGGCCTCATCGCCCTGGGATGAATACTGGGACAACGAAAACACTCAGCCTGAGGAAACGTGGGACGCAACAGAACGGGCCCGCCGCCAAATTCCAGACTATGTTCTGGAGTATGCTCCTCTCGTGCATCTCTTCTCCGGCGAGCAGTACTGGCCGTGTGATATCGCGGAGCATCTTTACCACATCACTCCCATGCTGAATTACACCCCAATTCAGTCGCAGTCCGATCATCCGACTTTACAGGACCTTGATCAGCTAAATCAATGGGAGACGGGGCGCAATGTTTTCCTCACCAGCAATGATGATGTAGAAGAGCGACCTTCTTGGATGGAAGGGCACAAGAATGTCCCCAGCCCCCCAGATAAAGATCTCGAGCCGGCCTGGGCCGATTGGGATGGTCGGATAGACGGTCCCTCTCCGGATGATACGCCAGGGAATAGGGTCAAATGGTACGATACGCAGCTGCCCCTGCAGGACAGGGAAACAGAGGATATTCCGCTCGATAAACTCGGCTATGCCACGTCGGATGAAGAGCACGTACGCGACGAATTACGCAAGCGGTACGAAGGCGAACCGATTTCTATCAAAAAGGTGGGCGGGCGCAGCAAAGCGCCAGCAATTCTACTAGTCATTGACAAAGGTAATGGCATTGTGGATGCTTTTTGGTTCTATTTTTATAGCTTCAACCTGGGGAACGTGGTGCTCAATGTGCGGTTCGGGAACCACATTGGAGACTGGGAACACTGCCTGGTGCGGTTTCACCACGGAAAGCCCAAGGCGCTTTTCTTCAGCGCCCATTCTGGGGGTGAAGCATACAGCTACGAAGCCGTGGAGAAGATTGGTCGACGCGTAAGTACAGTTGCACGTGGGTTACCGGGATGCATAGCCGCTAATTTTTAATCCAACAGCCAGTCATATACTCGGCCACTGGCACACACGCCATGTATGCCACGCCGGGAGTACATTCATACGTCCTTCCATGGGGCCTTCTGCATGACCAAACAGATCGAGGTCCTCTCTGGGATCCGCTTCTCAACTCACACATGTACACGTACGACCATGCCAACGACACTCTTCGTGCCTCGACAATGAGCCCAGCTGCGCCGACGGAATGGTTCTACTTCAACGGCCATTGGGGCGACAAGTTCTATCCCTTGGGAGACCATCGACAATATCGCTTCGCAGGTCAATATCACTATGTAAATGGCCCCCTTGGCCCACGATTTAAGCACCTTGACCGTCGCAAAGTATGCCAAACGCCGGATAAAGAGCCTTGTGTCGTCAAAGACTTCATCGGGGAGAAGAAGCGGGCTAAACGATGGTCCTCCTCTGGGCCCTTGAACCCTTATGATCCTGCTACTTGATGCAGCCACAGCGAAGCGACTATCAAGATGTCCTATATCTGTGATACCTTGTTGACCTTGACGACGGCAGTACTTCCGCATCTGCTCACCTCGTTTCCTCGTGCACTCTTCATTTTTTTATTTCAGTATCCGATATCCCCTACAATTGGCATACGTATGCGCACATGCTATACCCCTAACTCTATTGTTATTTGTTTTTGATTGAATACCCGTTTGTTTGCTGGAGTGCCGGTGGGCTCCAACGCTACAAAAGACTTACATGATCATTCTTACGATTTTGCAGCATTTGAGGAGCTTCGGGAGATGGAGTTTCAAGGTTGTTTCTTTTGAGTGCTTGACTATTAGGTAGATGAATATCAGAAAATATAGATCCTTGGATTTCACACTAAATAAATTATGATATTGAAAAGCCAACGATAAGGTAAACAGGATATAGTGAGCAAGGACCAAATTGGTCGAGATTCGAGGGGACCAAGGTTATTTAATTGCCCATGCATAAAAACACATCAGTATCAATACCAGTCTGACCCGCCTTCATAGGAACCGGAAACGATAACGAAGGCTAGAGGTGAGGAGAAAGAACAAATCATCCTCAGATTTAGAAGTGACCCCGTTGTACAACACACTCGAAACGCCGCGTGGAATAGAAGGAAAAATGGCTCGAAGTACTCAACTCGACAAGCATGTAGAAGAGATATCATGCGCAAAAAAAGCAGGTAAAATAACATATCTCAGAAGGACGTAGAATAAACAAAGAGAAACCCCAAGAAAGCATAGCATGTAGTGGCTCCAGCCTGTAACACCAGATAAAAGCAGTAAATAATAAGTAGTAGGAGACTGGAAAGAGACCGATACAGAAGGAAGGTATAAGCGATGAAAAAAGAAAAAGAAAAGTAAAGAAAGGACAAGAAACAATCCAATTCCGTATCCATTAGACTCCATCTCATATTAAACTCCGTGATCCCAGATGTTCCCAGCAACAAAAACAACCAAAGTGCCTCGACCTCACCTGTCCCGGTCTAGCATGTCTAAAAGAGAAAGCAAAGTAGGGTGCATTTCCGCACGAGGATACGGTAGCGAGGATGGGATATCACGCTCGGCCTGCCCGCCGTCGTAACCCGAACTCTTGTTCTTGTAGTTCACGGATCAGGCGAAGACTTTCAGCATCAGGGTCGTCGTCAAGTATCGCATGCTCCGACCTGGAGTCCTTACCGTGTTGGCCAAATGACGCTGGAGCAAAGACATGGCGTTCAGACCTCTTCTCCAACGAGGGAGAAAGACTCTTTTTGCCATGGGACGAGGAAGGACGAGATGAAGATTTCTTTGGACCGGATGACAACACTGGCGTGGTTTTCCGTATATTGGAACCGAAGGATGAGCGTCGCGCAGGTTGTGGTATTGCGGCTATAGACTTGGTCATCTTCGCGAAATGAACCTCTGGCATGAATCTCTCGACTTGACGGGGCTGGCGCGAAGAGTGACGGGAGCCCGATGAAGGAGTATACATAGCAGATGCATGTTCGCCCTCACCGTCAACTTGATCGTGTATGTCCATTTCATCCGCTAGAGAAGTTGGTGGTGACACTAACGCGCCAGCTGGTTTCGATACAGTTGCGGCCAACTCTTTAGTAGCTACTGTATTTGCCTGGAATGCTGGCGGCGACACATATGAATTCTGATCAGTCAGCAGGTCTTTCTCTGCTGAGAACATATCCGTATGTTGCGCGGTGCTCTGACGCGGGGATGGATCAAGCGTGCCATTCACAACATCTTGAACACAAGTGAGATTGTCCGTGCCGCGATGGTTCAGATGCACGGGTCGCGCCACTGGCGATGTGCTCTCCTGCTTTAGGCGTTTGTTCGCATTGGATGCGGCCACTTCCTCGTTGACTCGTGGCCTTTTGGCGAGACTTGTGGCTCGTGGCTTTGATCGCTCTTGAGCTTTGATGGGATCGATCCTGCCGTACTCATCATGAATACAACGGCGCTGCAAAAGTCAGTATTCAAACAATAGGATAGTGACGGAATTGATTATCTTAAAACGAACCTTGCTCTTTCGGCAGTCATCACAAGCTTTGCTGCGACCCTTCTTGGCCGAATTCGGACCATCTGGGCTCGCATCACCCACTTTCACAGCAGTCCCATGTGGCGTGGCATTGATGCTTGTTGTGTAACTGGTTGAAGCTTCCATTCGATCCAAGCCTTTGACGACTTGAAGGCCATTTGGAAAACCTGCCCCAGAGGCAATTGCGGCTAGTGAGTTCAACGCAGATGCTGCATCTTGCGCAGTTGGTGTGTGATGTCCTAGGCTAGAAGGGCCGATCGTCATTTGCGGTGCGGACACTCCGTTGTTCTCCTCTTTGTGATGACATCGGATCCTACGCTTGCGGCAGGCATCACAGGCAACCCGTTTCGGTCCAAGGCCAGAGCCACGTGGAGCAGCTTTGTGCTTCGGAGTAGTGTCTTCGTTGATGACGGGAACTGGAACGGGCGCAGTGAGCTTTGGAGGAGGAGCAATATTCGACGAGGGCGTAGCTATTTCATTGTCAGGGAAAGACTCTTTATGAGAGCCGTCTGCTGGGCGCTCCGACAAACGTTGCACTGCCTGTCTCTCTGCGTACGTTCGTTGATTCTCGGCGTTACGTTCTGAGCGGCGACTAGGTCTTCCGGCAGGTTTCTTCTCCACAAGACTGAGTTTAGCATTGCTTTCCACAACGCCGGGTCGAGTCCAGTGTGCAGCTTTCTCGTTGCCTCGTTTCCACGCAATCCATATCCCGAATGTCCGGATCACATCAATTGGTTCTCCAGGCATCGTTGGTATCGATCTTTTGACGGCATTTCTTGTGTCGGCAGTAACGCCTTCAACGAGGTAAGAGCCTGCAATCAAGGCGGTTCTCAAGAGATACTTGGCAAGATCTGGAAGACCCTCAAGTTCAGCCTGAGAGTAATACCTCGAGTTGTGATAAGGCGAACCTCTAGGCTCAGTATTCGACCGCTCCCCGAACTCATAATATATAGGATATTCTCGATGAAACCGATGACTATCGTCCTGCGCAAAAGCAGCCAACACGTTTTCGGGTACCGGGTCTTCTTCGAGATATTTTAGGGCGGTGTACCACTGGATCTTTTGAAAAAAGGGATATCGGAACTTCATTGGAACTTTGGTCTCTTTTTCGATATTGGCAATCTTGATCTGCATTCCGTAGTTGAGCCTGGTAAGAAAGTTCCCGCCGATAACGAGACTGTTCTCGGGGGTCCAAACAGCATGGATCCAGCCAGACGGGATGAGCATGGTATCACCTTCGGAAAGATCAACGCGGTAGCACTCTTTGGTCTGATCTCCCAAAAAGGTGTAGTCTTGAGCAGGTGAGTTGCACCACTCCTCATACTTCTTCAAGTGCTTATCCTTTGGAGGAATGAAAAAGAAGGTCTTCTTGCCCTTCAATATGTGGTAGTAGACAGAGGAACCCCCAAAATCGATATGGAAGTCGGTGTAACAGTCGGCTACTGACATCAAGCAGTAGAACTGCACTTTCGGAAAATTCCCAACAGCCTTCAACTCCTCAGGCCAAACCGCATCCTGGAGATCAAGATCACGCACAATCTTCGGCCGCCGAATTAGTCGACCTAATTTACTTTGCGAAACCTCGAGGCTGATAACATTTCGGACCACTTTAGTGCCAGTGCTTTCGTAGTAGTCCGCCCACTTTTGCATGGTCCAACGCTTATCTTCCCCATGCTGAGACTTGACATCGATGACCTCCACCCTTTCTTCAGGGCCGTAGAGCTCAGAGACTGTCCTAACCGTCAAACCTTGAGGAATCACCATATCTAACTGATCTTGGCCGCAGTCGATAACCGTCTCATAGTTTTGATCTGGTTGATGATCCAAGAGCTCGTCAAACATCTCTTGCGTCGAGGAGGTCTGAACAAGAGCATCAAACTCGGGATCAATGGGTGGAGTCTTTGCCTGCGTGTTGAAATCGGCAGGAATGACGATTGGTTCTGTCATGCCGTTCCCTCGCTCAAAGTATTCAGCAGTGACAAGTTCCGGACGCATGCGAGGGAAATTCTCAGGTAGGAATTGGATCTTGTTTTGCCTGATAGGCTCAATATAATGATGCTCTAATGAGTCCGTCGCAGATTTCACTAGACCCTGGTTGAGACCCGCATAGTCGATTGAGGTGCGGGCGCGAGACGACTTCCGGACAAAAGTGGTTTGTCCATGTATAGGCCGACATGTCTTGCAAATGAATTTATCGACAGTTCTGATCTCGCGATCATTTTTAAACCCAGCACATACGATATGAAACCAGCGCTTGCAGCCATCACAGCTAATCCATGTGACATCTTGGTCTTCATTATCGACTGGTATGCGAACGAGGTTGCAGGTAGCACAGCTTGCCTGACTAGATCCATTAGGATCTGTGTCATGTTCCTTTTTCAATGACTGGCTCTGAGAAGGGATGGCCACGGTTTCGCTCGGTCTGTGAAAGTCAACCTGGGGTTTATCGAAGATTGGCCTGGGCTCGGAGTCCCAATGTCTGTGTCCGCCATTTGTCTCTTCCTGCCAAGATATGGGTGGAAGAGTGGAAGAGCTTGTGTTTGGCCTCAGGCCTTCAATTACAGGGCGTGATATAACGGCCGAGCCATCGGATTGAGATCTCATCCGTGATGGTGGAATATTGTATATGGCAGAGTGATTAAAGACCACGTTCTCGTGGTTTATTCCCCAGTAAATGCTACTATTGCTCTCTTTGACTTGTTCTTGTGTATGAAGTCCACGATTGGAATAAGGTTCATCTGCACTGACTCGCTTCAATGACGGTGTCGGTGGGTGCAAATTCGACGGCCGCGCAAAATTCAAAAGAAGTTCTGCATCAGTTTTCATGCTGTCAGATATCGGGGGAGGGTTCGCAATTGGGACAGCATTTGATCGCCGTTGAGAGTAAGATGATTCATCTCTTTCTGATCGCGGCCGCTTTGCTGGGCGCTTCGACAACTCTGTAGGTTCGGAAGGGAACATCGGAATGGCAGAATCTGGGTTTTCCGAGGGAGGACGGTACGTAAGAGGTGTAAATGTAGGACTCGTGGCTAACGCGATCGTCGCGAGGGTGTCGATAGTTGAGCTGGACCGACCATGACCCGACCGATGCGATGTCGGGACATCGACCGGCGAGTGCCTGTTGTCACTCGGTGTGAAATGGACATGATCAGATGTAGCAGATGCCGAAGCTTCGCGATCAAACCAGGAGGTACGGTTGTCGGTGGTCGAGCACGGCGAGATAGGTTCAACGGCGCGTCGCGGAGGAGAAGGGGTTCGATACCGCGGCGGTCGGCTGCCGAGGGGGTTCACGAAAGAGGTGGCACTAATCATTTTCGAGGCGGAAAATGAAGTAAAGGAGCGAAAGGAAGGACGGAGAAATAGGGGAGTAAATGGCCGCGGAGGTGACAAGACTTGCTTGCGGAAAGCAAATGCAAAGCGGAGGGGTAGTCCACAACACTTGGGCTAAGAGAGGGCCACCGCAGGTGAAAGGAAAGTCATTCCTGGCAGGATGACGAGCGCGCAGTGAACAATGAGATAATAATCGATTCGTGAGCGAAGGAAATGCGCGAGAAAGGGGATCGGGGAGGTTGACGGAGGAGAGTCGCACGGCGGAGCGCTGAAGTTGAGGGGGGCAAGAAGTTCAGTCTCTCCCTCTGCCGGATAGACGCAGCACCGAGGACGCCGCGGCGGATGCAGACAAGAGGGAGAAGGAGCAGAAGTACCGGACCTCGAGGACTCGACAATTCTCACGATGACAGAGCCACCGATTGCACGCGATGAGAGAGAAATCGAGCGCAGAGGATGGGAAGTGAAGAGGGGACAGCAGAAGGAGCAGCGAAGAGAAGAGAGGTCGTGTTAGTGCCTGAGGCACAAACTCGTTTGCGGCCGACGAGTCCGACCAGCAAGAGGCCAATCTTGAAAAGAACGACTAGTGAAGAAATGGTCTTGAGATATTAGGGATCGCCAAGCTCAAGTGGCTCGGTATGGAGCACCTCAGCACACTTAAATAGCACTGATTATGAGTTTGGGAAACCTGTCTGTATCTGAGGCTCCGATGCCTTCATGAGACTAATCCTAAAAAGGAAACGCAGGCTCTCCTCCGAACCTCGCGATCATCTCGACTCGACTCTTTCTTGTTCTCTTGTTCCTTGCTGTCTCCCTCTTCCTCTCTCCTCTTCCATCTTAATAATCTCAAACCCCGTCTGGGTTTCTGATTCATCTTCTTAAACTCACTAACTTCTTCTTTTTGATACCCTTTCGTCTGAGGATGAGCCGGAAGCTCGCCCCCGAAGCCAATCGGTAAGCCTTAAGCATACCCCTCCCAGTTCATCACTTTACGATAAGGAAGGCCGATCCTGGCTCCGCGTGATCAACTGCCAAAACTGGAGCTTCAAGTGGTTTGAGAATACTGACGTTTCTTAGGATTCTCTTTGTCAAGAACCTCAAGTATGCCGCTTGCCCCAGTCACTCTCGCCTCTAGAATGCCCGTGTTGGCATAGAATTTGGCTGAGACTAACCGATACATAGCTATAACGTCACTGCAGAACAACTCTTTGACCTTTTCGGAAAGTTTGGACCAATCCGGTAGGCTCCTGCTCGACTGCGACTGCATAGCTTGTTTTGCCAGTGCCCTCGCTAATCGTGTCTTTTATTCTAGACAAATACGACAAGGAATCGCCAACAACTCTAAGGGAACTGCATTTGTGGTTTACGAGGACGTTCACGACGCCAAACAGGCATGTGATAAGCTCAATGGATTCAACTTTCAGAACAGATATCTTGTCGGTACGTTTGTTTGCGAATGTAGTTGTAGAATTTGAGCTCGAAGAATGTTTGCTAACTTATCCCATTTCTCTAGTTTTATATCACCAACCGGAGAAGATGCTCAAGTCGAAGGAGGATCTGGCGGAAAGGCAACAGAATTTGGAACGTCTCAAACAACAGCATGGTATAGAATGACGTGACGATTTTCTTTTTATCGCTTACTCTATTTGTTCTTTGCGCTCTGCAAGACATGAGGATGTTCGCGCTATGTTTGTTCGGCTGCGGGGTTTTCGGCGTTCTTTTTTTTTTTTTTTTCGCTTCTCACTCATATGGGTCTCATGACTCTTGTTCATGGGTTTTGAGGGCTGGTAGGTAGAATGACACGCCTCTTCCTGGAGTTAGGAAGAGGACGGGGGGTTTCTCAGGCTGCATCGGGACTTTTATGCCGCTCAGCTACTGTTATCAATATCACCATATCGACTGCCAGCTAGTTCATGGCTCGGCAAACCTCTGAGACATCAACATAAACATCACACATTGAAGCTCACCAGACAGCATATATATTTGACTGTACGTTCAGCAAGATATGGGGTTTCGGAGGCAGGACCCTGAGATCTTTAAGATCTGCTGCATACGTAGCACTACCTTTTAAGCTTAATAAATGAGGTACCATTTATGGAGTAGCGCAATTCTAGTTGCCCATCGTGAGCTTTTGATGCCAACTGTATCCACTTCGTGGCATTGTATGATGGCAGTCGATGGCCCAGCCGTTCAGGCCCACAAATTGCACATCGTCATACCATACATGACCTACAGCGGTTTCTGTTTTAGTCACTTTTATACGATGTGCATTGCGTATCCTATTTCTGCGGGAAAGCCTCTTAGAAAAGAGCATACTAAGGCAAACTTCGTCGATGACATGGGTGGCCAGGTCTTCACATGCGCTTCCAATAGAGGTAATCCCAAAGTATAGTGCTAAGTGATCAGCTACCACCTGCGAAGTCGATGTTCAAAGGATCAAGCATTCGCTCATGGGGAACATTGTATGTCCATAGTGAGCACGCACTGGATTTAGTCTTGGTTGATGACTTTTAGCTGACCCTGGACATGGAGCCGGCACTAGCCTCAGCATCGATTGAACCAGGGTCTAGGCGCGCTAGCCTAAGTCAGCCATAGCAGTGCGGGCTGCGCGGGTCGCGGGGGCTGTGAAGCAAGACCCGTGGACTGCAAGACAGTCGTGACTCGTGATATTTCTCAACTTAGTTCTCCTGGCTGGTTCAGGCTCCTTGCCGGCAAGAGAGTCTATCTTGCATCGTATTACCTCACTTCTTTTGGCATCTTTACCACAACACTGAATCCCTTGCGCTCCCCTAGACTTCGGCCCAGCATACTGACAACCGCCCTCTTACATCACAAATCTCCATCATACCTCAACCGTCGCTTCTAGGGAGCCTGGCAACTTTGTATCTACCATGGCTAACCTATCGACTTCGATTAAATCTGCTGTGGTTTTTATATTCGCCGTCCTCACAATCGGAGTAAATGCCTCGGTTCCTTCAACCGGCGTCATTACAACTCCATTTCCAGCCGTGTCGACACCAGCCGTTTCATTCTCGCTATCAAACTCTGATTCTTCCGGAGATGACGACGACAATGGTGAATGTCGTCTTCTTGGGCCGTTTTCACTCATCGTCCAGGCGGCATTAGGGATGTTAGCTCTTTTATCGCTTGTCTACAAGCGATGGAGGGAGCGCCCCCAACGACCGGTGAAAGTGTGGGCATTTGATGCTTCGAAGCAACTGTTCGGCTCATCTATGCTACATCTTCTTAACCTATTGATGTCTATGTTCTCTGCTGGACAATTCGAGATCACTAGGAAATATAAGCCGAACCCGTGCTCCTTCTACTTACTAAATCTAGGCATCGATGTGAGTACCATGGGATTGTAGGGGCGTCGTTCTCTATTCACTCATACTAACATATGCCACACAGACTACTCTTGGTATCCCGATCTTGATCTTCATACTCCACTTCCTAAACCGTTTGGCAAAATACACCCCTCTCGCGAATCCTCCGGAGTCCATTGAATCAGGGAATTATGGCGACCCGCCGCGTGCCGGCTGGTGGTTCAAGCAATCCATGATCTACTTTATGGGTCTTCTGGGAATGAAGATATGTGTTTTCTTCCTCATCCAGATGATACCGCTTATCGTCAAAGTGGGCGACTGGGCTTTGCGATGGACAGAAGGCAATACCGCCATTCAAATCATCTTTGTGATGTTGCTCTTCCCGGTCATAATGAACGCAATCCAGTACTATATCATCGATATCTTTATCAAAAAGCCGCTCTCCGCATCTCACGACCTTGATAACACCAGTACCTCAAGCGACAATGACGCTGAAGATCGGCATGCATTGCTGGCCGGCTTGGAGGACGATGATGTTTCCGAGCATGGAGGTACGATAGGTCACGAAAGAAGGCTACATAGCCCCGTGCAATTCAAAGAAGATCTGGATCATCTAGACGCTCCTGAGACGAGCACAGTGGGATCTCTAGAGTCTGAATCAACACCAGTCGCCATTAACCCACATGAAAATGATGACACGACTTCGTCTGCGAGAATAAATGTGCAACCGAAAGATACCTGATACCTTATGCTCTTTTTAGGCGGCGTTTAATGTTGGCGTTTAGGGACTCGGCGGTTTGCTATCCTCTAAGAACACCGGTTTAGGTTACTCATTTCATTGTGTATATGGCAATATATTTTCTAAATACCTGCAAACCCTACTCCGTAGTATTTATGCATTATCATTTGCGGTTTGATGTGTTTGATAGACGGCGGTGTAACCGCCGGTCACACCGCCAATTTCTGCCAACTAAGAAGAAAAATTATTTTGGACACACTCTCCGTACTCCATCGACGCGATTTTATCCGGTTTTGTCTCTAATCTTTGTGGGGACCTCTTCTGGTTGATAGCGGCTCATTGAAGTCGCAATATATGATACAATGTCAAAGGCGGCACAAAAGCAGAAGAAAGCCCGTGAGGAGCAAGTCCTTGAGAAAGATGAGACCGAGAAGAAGCTAGAGAGCCTACTTTTTGGTGACGGCGATGGGTTTCAGAGCGCATTGAAGAGCGGTCAAAATCTAGACTCTCTAGCTCTTACTACGATTTCCGATGAAAGTGCAGGCGAAGCAGAGGAAGATCGGGAGGACGAGGACTTGGATGAACTTGACGATGCAGATGTGTGTTTTGACATGCCAACCGGAAGAAAGACTACCCCTACTAATTAGATTGAAGCTTTTCTTCCTCGACTCTGGCGCTGGTCCAGTATCGACGGAGCTTGAGCCTTCCACTGGGCCCGCCGAGGCTGAGAACGACAACGACGAACTAGACCAGCTCCCCCCATTGTGGTATGATAGCGATGACGAGCGCATTACCGTCTCGCTAGCTGGGAACAATAGGCTGAGGAAATTGCGTGTCAACGAATCTGAGGATATAATTAGTGGAAAGGAGTACATTAGGCGACTGCGCCGGCAATATCTGCATTTGCACCCAACACCCGACTGGGCGAACCCGAGTCTGAACAAGCAGACAGACGAGGAAGAAGACGACTCTGATCGCGCAGAAGAGATGGATACAGATGATGAGGAAGGAATGTCCGCGCAGCCGCTAGCGAAGCTTCTACAGGGTATTGATTTCACCAAGGTCGAGACCACGAGCTCAACGGGTGGTCGGCCGAAGCTGCGAAAAGAGGTCATTGGCATCCAACGATTAAAAGATATTGGTAAAGACCAGCCGGTAAGCATTCCTAGCAAACTCAACTATTTTCTCGTACATAACTGATCATACGCGGGTGATACATAGTCCGCTGTCAGCTCGCTCAACTTCCACCCTCACTACCCATTGATCCTCTCCTCAGGCCCAGCATCAACGCTCTTCCTTCACCACGTCGCCCCTGATGCTCCAACTCCTCACCCCCTCCTAACCTCTCTTCACATTCGCCAAACCCCCATCAGCACATCCGCCTTCTCCCCAGATGGTCATCAGATCTACGCCTCAGGCCGCCGCCGCTACTACCACATCTGGAACCTTAACAGCGGCAAAGTCGACAAGATTAACGGCTCCGCCGACCGCCGCGAAGAGCAAAAGTCCATGGAGCATTTCAAGCTCTCCCCCTGCGGCCGCTTCATAGGCCTCGTCGGCTCAACCCGCAAGGGCGGCGGCGTCATCAACATTCACAACACGGCTACTGCGCAATGGACGGCGCAGGTGCGCGTCGACGGCCGCGGCGGCATAGCGAACTTTGCTTGGTGGTCTAACGGCCAGGGTCTCACGGCCGTCAACTTGAACGGTGAGGTGTCGGAGTGGGACGCCCAGCTTAACCGCATTGTCGCGCGGTGGAAGGACGCTGGTGGTGTTGGCACAACCGTTCTTCGTCTCGGCGGCTCAACCGAGAAAGACTCCCTAGGTGGCGACCGCTGGGTCGCCATTGGAAGTAGATCGGGTATCGTCAACGTCTACGACCGTGCGCAGTGGGCGGCTTCCTACACCTCTCTCCTCTCTTCGAACGGGGACACATCAACCGCTATTCCACGGAACCCTGATCCAGTGCGTGCTCTTGATCAGCTGGTCACGTCTATTAGTCATATCGAATTTGCGCCGGACGGTCAATTCCTTGCCATGGCGAGTGAGGTTAAGAAGGACGCGCTGCGTCTGGTACATCTGCCTGACTGCACGGTGTACCGAAACTGGCCGACGCAGAGCACGCCATTGGGACGCGTTACGTCTGTGGCTATCTCGCCGAACTCGGAGTATCTGGCTGTTGGCAACGACCGAGGTAAGATCCGATTGTGGCAGATCCAGGGATAGGCTTCTGTAGTTGTACCACTTTCTTCGTCCACCCGTGACTGTATTATTATGCTCCGGACGCTAGTACATATGTTGATTGAAATCAAAAATCTACCTTGTTCAAGAAAATGCATATGACCTGTCTAACACGTCTAGCCATGTCTATGACCAACTTATCTGCATGCGACGGCTGAATCATAAAGCCTCGCAGTGACCCGGCGCTGTATGTCTACGTTGAAGTCCGAATATATCCAATCCTAACTTAATCCACCATCGCTATCAATCATAACACCAATATCATGTCATTACCAACCAATCAATCCGAATCATAACGAGCGCCAAGTTGCGAGTGCATCACAAACATGACTAGCATAAAGCCAGCATTTCCTGCGCATTTCGAATACCAGCTGTGTTGCCGGCGGCAACACGCTTCAAGGTCAATGCAGCGATGAGGGCTGCACCGACACCGGATCCATCCTCGGCAGCATGGATGGTGACCTTGTCCTTCTCATTTGGAGCCCAGTCAAGGATTTCACGCAGAGCTTGGGCGCCACGGGTCTTGAAGTGTGGATATTTTGTGAAGACAGAGCCGTCGGCTCCGACATGGCAGGACTCGATGTTCTTTTTCTTGCAAATGGCAGCGACACCGCAGGCAGACAGGCGAGCGGCGCGGGTACCGATCAGTTCAGCGAGACGGCGCATCATTTCGAGCTCTGAGCGGGTCGCTTTGATCTTGAGCTTGCTTTGAATAAGATCCGCTGTTTCGAGCAGGTTCTCGTAAGGGTCTTCTTCGATCGCGGCGGGGAAGGACGAGTCGAGCAGGTAAGGGATCCGCAGCTGCGAGGTGTCTTGGTCCTTGAAAATCAAACCAGGCTGGTTATCCAAGATGTCTACCAAAGCCAGACGGAAAATCTCGCCCAGATACAGACCAGCGGTCATTTTCTCAAAAGCCTGCTGGCCGGGACGGGGTGAATCGCGGTCGATTATATGGTCGTATTTGGTGAGCGGGAGGACGATATGCTCATTGTCGAAAGCCCCGTACTCGCAGTTAATGGCAACGGGCATGTCCGGGGGCAGGTTCATGTGGGCCAACTTTGGTATAGAGCCGGCATCCTCCATGTATGCGGCGTTGACACCAGTGCCGAAAATGCAGCCAATCTTCATGTCGGTGTCGGTGTAAGAGGAAGCAATGAGGGTCCCGGTTGTGTCATTGATCAAAGCAGCGACCTTGATAGGGAGGCCCTGCAACAGAGGTCAGCAGGCGCGAGGTCAGGGTTCAGATGGTGTCATACCCTTTCCTTGAAGACTTTCTCGAGAGGGGGAACCACGTCTTTGCCCTCGACGCCATCAATGTCGAAACCCTTGGTCCAGCGCTGTAGAACTCCATGGTCGACGTAATCCTGTGTCGCCGGGTAAGAGAAGGTGAACCCCAAAGGCAGCTTGTGAAGATTCTCGCCCTCGTGGTGGGATTGGATGAACTGCTCCACACAGTCGACGATATATTCCCATAATTCCTCCGCGTCGCCGGTCTTGAGCTCTTCGGGCATTCGGTACTTGGATTGGATGATATCGAACCCGCCTTTCTCTTCGGTCAGGGTAATTTCACAAACACGCAGGTTGGTGCCGCCCATGTCGAGGGCCAAGAAGGTGCCCTTTTCGTGGCCGTCGGGGAATCCTAAGACCCAGGTGACGTTCATAGGCTACGTCATTAGATGGCGGATGCCGATTGCATTGTGAGAGACTTACAATGTTGCCGCCCTCGACGGTAAGACCTGTTTACACGAACTTAGTATTGTTCAAGCCCATGCACACTCACGTAACTTACCCTTTGTCAGCTCCTTAATGAAGTGGTCGACGACCTTTTTGAGAGTTGCAGTATCCACGGTGAAGATCTCTTCGAAGTGCTTGATCTGTTCGAGGACATTCTGGGGCACGTCCGTCATGGACCCTGCGACACGATTAGCACTTTCAAGATTGACTCCAGAGTGCGACAGTGTGAGAGGTCACGTACCCCTACGGGAGGGACGGCGTTTGGGACCAACTCCAACCATTTTGGGTGAGGATAGTAGCAGAGTAAGGCGAGCAGGAGGGGGTAAGATGATCAGGGGAAGAGAAGTGAGGAGCAAGAAAGAAAGTGGAGGGGAGGAAGGGGCAGATAAATGACGACGGTGAGGCTTGCCCTTGAGTGGGGGAGTTTTTGGGAGGGTCTGGATCCAAGCATACCGTAGCAACCCCACACTCACCGGTCACCAGATGCGCCTTGACATGGCCGTTTCTGACTGTGTATACCTTGTGCCTATCGCTGTACTATCGAGGCTCTCTCTTGCTTTTCGAGCCATGTCCGGGGTCCATTGTGTGCAGAGTATGTGCTGGGCGATATGCATTCTGCTGAATTAGATCCTGGTCCACTGACATCATGGGCCATCATCATCATTGGACGGAGCTGTCAGTCCCAGAGCCAAGCATCGCTAATCATCCACACTAAGTTACTCACGCTTGAACTCTGTGAGTCTGTATCTCTTTTCCGGCGGAGCATACTTCCTCACCATGGAGACAAGTTCCGAAGCCGTATATATAAGCCTTCAGGTGGCCTTTACCCCTCCCTCCATTGTACCCTCACGCGCATAGAGTACAGAGTAACTTGGTATCACCATGCTGAACCTCTCCTTCCTCTTCCTCCTGGCTTTCTCAGCCATAGCCTCCGCTGAAGTCACCATTGAGGCCTCGATCCTCAACCGTCTACTCCAACTCGATCTTGGCCTGCGTGGGACCTCCATCCTCCTGGACAGATCCGACGAGGATGAGGCAAACGTCACTCTAGCTGTACGGTCATTGTCTTTTCCGATACCAGTCTGCGTGTTAACAACATCTAAAGGAGGTCGTCGTGTTCTACAATACCATAACAGCCCCAGGCCAGAGCTCCATTCAGCCATTCCCCAGCACTTGTGATGAAGCAGTCCAGTTTAGTATCTGCCAGGCGTACCACACGGTATGCTTACTAGTGCTTCCTATAAGCATGTGTCATGACTAGCGTGCTAACAACAGCGGCAGTTCGCTCTGTCAAGTATTCAACTGTACAACGACCTCGCCGACGATGCCAAAGACTTCGACAAAGGCCTGAGGAACAACTTGCGGGACGGGTTCAACCGCATTTACACTGAGAATGCGGTAAGTATACGCCTTGGAGCATGTCACTGTCACTGTCACTGACTCTTTAGGGCTTTGTCGACAAAATTGCCCCCGTTGGCCTTCCTCTTTGCATTGAGAGCATCCAATGGGATTGCTGGGCCTTGAACAGGGCCTTTTTAACGGCTTGGAATGCGCTTGACCCGGCTGCAAAATAGTAGGTCGATAGGCGGTTAGCTATAGGATAAGAGCCAACGGTCTAGGTAATCCTTCAATTTGATCTTTATCTTTATTTCTCGTACCTCATTATAAGCGTATCTGTCACCTCAGAGTAAACTCCCAACGCCGCCTTCAACGTCTTTGCCTTTCTATTTCGGTGCCATGTGCGGGAACACGTGGGCCAACCCTGGCCCATTGCTCTCCGGCGAAGCTCGTGTCTCTCCATCTAGACGCTCTCTGACGCGCTTCTGGTAAGCGTCGGAAATCTCCAGGGTTTTGTCTACCTCCGCGGTCAATCGACTAATCTCACTCTCAAGCCGCTCTTCTCGCGTCCGAGGTGGTGCTAGTTCCTCCTCTCGCGATGTCTTGTTTGGGTTGGCTTCCTGCCACAACTGCGTGAGCTCCTCTTCCCACCCCAATGCCCGTGCGAGCTTCCTGACTCCACTGTCGCAGTCATCCAGGATCAGAACGTCGTCCGGACGAGACCCAATTCCTCCGACTCGCTCCCGGTTGATGAGCACCCGCGGCACGCCATCGGCAACAAATGAAGGAAGGCTAGCAAACGGCTGCACTGACAGACTGGTTCCCATGACGATGCATAAATCCGCCGTCTCGGGGAGTTCTCGGTTATCAAAGAAGGAGGAAGGTAAAGCTTCCCCGAAGAAGACGATGTCTGGCTTGACTAACCCCCGACACTCGACGCAATGTGGTACCTCCCCCTTCGAGATCGCCTCCTTCATCAGATCCTCCGGGTATTCTGTTTTACAGTCAATGCAGCGCTGAGTCGCAAAGCTCCCATGAGCTTCAACGAGCATTTCCCCCGGCACGCCCGCCAGTCGCTCCAAGCAGTCTATATTCTGCGTGAAGTGCTTCAAAAGTTTTCCCTTGTCATAGAGAAGCTTAACAAAAGAATGCGCGATGGTAGGTCTGTACTGTCCCGGCGCCAGCTCCCGCGCCAAAGCGTAGAACGGCTTAGGGTTCTGCCTGAAAAAGCTGATGTCAAACACAGCTTCGGGATCGGAAAGATCCAAGTGCACCAGGTTTGCATATATGCCAGTGTCTGGTGAGCGAAAATCAGGAATACCGGCAGATGTGCTGATGCCCGCCCCGACCTAAATATCGCCACTGTTAGCTATCAGTGCGGGGGATGGGTAGCTCAGACACAGGCATACCATCACTACCACGCGCCGTACTGGTTTTTCTCTGACATATTTCGCGATTGCCTCCACGGTGCGCGCCTCTAGCACCGATGGGGGAATTTTTTCGTCTACCACAGTAGACGATTCATTGCCCATGTTGCGATGACGACCAGACTTGGGCCTGGCGTTCTGGTGTCTGTCTCTGCGGCGGCGTCCTATTGTTACTGCAGGTATACAACAAGCTGGGTTTTACAGCAGTGGCGAGCGCTCAGAACCAGTTGTTCGAGCTCCTCCGCTATCAAAGAGCTGGGTGTTGATAGTATCCGAATGACGTTTTGATTTTGCCAATCGCGGCACTTTGCCTGAGGCACCGCGTATTTTGCCCTTTACTTCTCGGTTCTGGACTTTGACTTCATTATTGATACCTTTGACCTTCCCTAATTTGCAAGCAGTGGAATACAGATACATGACCGGAGAATTCGATATCAAACACTTTTCTTCTGGGCGAACAGATCACCAGACTGATGGGAGAATGTGTACAAACCCTCGAAGGCGTCTCAGCTACCGCCTTCGGCTTCTGCCACATTGCTTGATCTCCCCGGCCAAACAACGCCCCTCTCGGTATAACTTCATTGTTGACATTGCAACCCGTCTCGATCGTTAAGGCGGCCGGGATAATGTCAAGTCCCATCGCAAATACTGGTCTTGCCGATGGCCATTCAATGCCTCTGCCAACCACGCAAAAAGCAGAATCGACCTCACCCTCCGACATCTACAACGCTAGCTCCGTCGCCGAGATCAAGGCGACCTTGACCCACCTTCACGAGCAGGAGGCCGCTGTTACAGCTCGCCTAGATGCACTTGTCGCCTCGCAAAAGGATTTTTCGCGTGAGTTAGGTCGACTGGATCTTCTTCGCGCTCATCTCGGGTCCCAAACCAGCACCACACGAGCAATCAGCAATGGCATGCTCGCCGGAGCCGCCACAACCGCAGACCGTATATCCAGTGCTGTTCGATGTTTGGATCTGGAACAGTCAAGAGTGAAGAATACCTTGGAGGTTGTCGAGCAGGTGTCTGAACTGAAAGCATGCGTGCTAGGCGTTGCAGGCTCAATGGGCGCGCCGCAAGACTGGGAGAGAGCGGCTAGCTATCTGGACCGGGCAGCCAAGGTGTCTCCGGAGGTGGTCAAGGGTGCCTTTGCAGCGGAAATGGTACCCACGGCGGAAGTCCCAGACCCGCCAAATGTGACCCTGGACAATGCTGCCGAGTCGCTGTGCGGGCTATTTCTGCGCGAATTCGACAAGGCTGTCAAGGAGAGCAACGGAACAAAGATTACTCGGTTCTTCAAACTTTTTCCGTTGATCGGGCGCTCAGACGTCGGACTGGATGTCTACGGGCGATATGTCTGTCAGGGTGTGGCGGCCAAAGCGCGGTCGAATCTCAATACTGGAGCTGGGCAACAGGATAGCTTCTTCTATGCCAATACGCTCACTAAGCTATTTGAGCATGTTGCACAGATTATTGATGGCCATGGAGGGCTTGTCGAGCGTCACTATGGTCCTCGGAAGATGAATCGGGTAATTGAGCGCTTACAACTGGAGGCGGATGTACAAGGCGGGATTGTTCTCGACACCTGGAGCGACGAGCGGCATATCGACCGCAAACTGATGGATATCAAGTCGTATGCTTTTACATTTCTGGTCCAGAGCTTTTTGCCACCTCAGCGTACTACAACGCCTTCAAACACCCCGGCCTCTCAACAGGGCGCGGAGGACGAAGGTGTCGACATGAAAGAGATTGACGAGTTGTTGAATGAGATGACTCTCATGCTTGGTCGATGGTCGCTATATACTCGCTTCTTAGGCGAGACGTGCAGTGTATGTGTGTTCTACGGTAATAACAGACATTTACTAATCTTTGAGCAGGCCAACGATGAGCAAAAGTTCGAGTTACCCCAATTCCTCAAGGAATCCACACTTTCCAAGAAGATTAGAGACAGGCTGATAAACCCCTTCAATACAATGACGACCTTCTTCTTCCGACGATCAGTTGAGAAAGCGTTCCAGCTGGATGAGCAGCCAATGGGCTTGACTTTGAACCAGCAAAGGCCATTGAAGGCGGACCCGCCCCATATCACATCTGCAGTCGACGATATCATGTATATCGTCAATAAGGTCCTGCAGCAGTCTCTAGCCACGTCACAAATCGCGGTCGTCACCAGCGTCGTCCCAACGCTATCTCGCGTACTCGGATCTGATTTCATCGGAATGACCCAGCGTAAGATGCGCGACGAATGCTACCCGCGAGCTGCTCATCAGGGCGCCTCTCCCCCAGAGCACATTGTCATCTCCTTCCTAGTCCTGATCAACAACCTCGACGTAGCAGTCGACTACATCCGGCGTATTATTCAAAACATCACCGAATCCAAGAAATCTGTCACCCACCCAGACGGGCAAGTGGAAGAAACCGACCAAGTCCACACGCTCTTCCCCGACCCGGCAGACGCAACTGTCGTCTCCCAAACCCTCACATCACTCTCCACCACCTTCGAAGCAAAGGTCACCGACCTCCTCACAGACGGCATTCAAGTGGTCTTCAACAACATCATCAAACAGCGCCTTCGGCCCATCCTCTCCGATGCCTTCCGCGATATTGAATACCAACCCTCGTCTGACTCCGCTCCACTAACAACCTACCACTCCGACCTAGAGTCCTACTCCGACACCGACTCCATTTCCCCGGACCACGACCCGGATGCCTTCCGCGAACTCGTCCGCCCGCGCTTCAATTCCGCCTGGACCGAGCTACTCGCCCCAATCCTGCGCATCCTCAACCCCGCTGCCTTCGATCGCCTCCTAACAGTGACAATCGTGTATCTCGCGCGTTTGCTCGAAAAGCGCCTCTGGGCCTATCACGGCCGCGTCAATGCCCTCGGTGCAACGCGTCTAGAACGCGATGTCGCGGGCCTCGTCAGTGCCGCCGTCAGCGTCGATGTCCCTGGCTCAGGCGGGGCCAATATTTCGGGGAGATACAGACACCGTGAGGCCTTTGCGAGGTGTCTCCAGATGGTTCTTGTTATGGGGATGGATGAGGATGAGTGGGATGACGTGTTGCGCGGTGGGGAGACGGCGGACGTGCTTGATAAGTTGAGTGGGGAGGAAAGGAGGAGGGTTAGGGGGCTGGTCAAGCGGTAGTCTTTTTTCTTCTCTATCCTATGTTGTCAAGTTTCATGTATATACTCTATTTCAGCATTGTAAGATAACTATAAACGTATCATGTTGTCTATCATCCATGGTCCACAAGACTCAAGCATTTCCGACATCCGATGCGGAAGCTTATGTTCCAATAGTGTCCCTGTTGATCGAAGACTAACATAATCCTATAGATCATCGTCCATCCATATATCTAAAGAATGAGAATTCAGGTGAGATCATAAAATTTACAATAAATAATAGACTCAGATCAATTGAGAAAAGAGAGAATCAACCCTCTTCTTTTATTAGTATATACAATTTATCAGCACGATCACAATAATATAAAAGATCCCAATCCAAGCCCCATGAGGCATTTCGATAGCGCGAACCCAAAAAAGAAAATAGGAAATAAAGGGGGAGCAACGCCTGCTGGAAATCAAAACGTCCCGACGGTCTAGCAGATTAGACATGAATGTACGCGCGGCAGATAATACATGAGTCGTATGTTAGAAGAGAAAATGGCTCAGCCAGGGGGTGGTGGTAGGAAATGAAACGAAAAACGCAAGTGGATATCTCGGGCAGGGAACAAAAACGGGCAGCAAAAAAAAAAAAAAAAGCTAAAACGACATGAAATGAAACCAGGCAGATCAACTCGATGGAGGCGCTTGGGCAACCTTCTCTGCGTCGGTCGGCGGCGCCGGCCGTTGCGATTCTTCCTTGACGTTGATCTCTTGAACGCCTGAGACTTCACTTCCGCGGCTGTTGGTTACACCCGTGGGAACCTCGCCATCAAGCATCATCTCGCTGTGCTCGCCAATGCCATAGCGCGCGGCGGCCGGGACTTCGTGGCCATCTTCGTGTTGGTCGTGCTTCTGGGGTGTCCAGGCAAGGTAGTCACGGCGGACCTCGACGTAATCGTAGGCGAATTCACCCAGCTGGTCGTCATCCATGCCGAGGAGTTCGGCTTCTTCAGAGGCGCGGAGCTTCAGACCGGGAATGGCATTGATGGCGTAGGCGACAATGGCCGAGACAACAAAAGAGTAAGCGGAGGCAGCGACGATGAAAGCGATTTGAATGTAGAGTTGCTTCCAGTTGTGGATGAGCCAACCGCCCATTTCGGAACCTGTGTTGACTCCGTCGAGGCCGACAATGGCATCGTCCGCAAAAAAGGCGTTGAAGATGAGACCGACGATACCAGCGACGCCGTGCTCAGCGAATACATCCATGGAGTCATCGATGCGAATCCAGTATTTCACTATATGTCATGTTAGCGAATGTTCAGATAAACGCTTAATTTGGAGCATACCCTTAGTTGAATAGTTGCATACGATGCCGGTCACGATACCAAGGACAACACTGGCCCAGGGAGGAAGGAAACCGGAAGCAGGAGTGGCAGCCACAAGGCCAGAGATGGTACCGGAACACCAACCGACCATTGACCACTTGCGAGCCAAACGCCAATCGAGGAGAACCCAGGTGATTGCACCAAAGGCAGCGGTCAAGTTCGTATTCCAACAAGCCATTGTCGCACGCATGTTCGCTCCAAAAGACGATCCACCGTTGAATCCGAGCCAGCCAAACCAGAGAAAGACGGTACCGAGCAGAATGAGAGAAACGTTGTGCGGGCGGAAGTTGAGCATCATGCGCTCCTGGCGACGACCGAGGACCATCGAGTACGCAAGAGCCGAAAGACCGGAGCAGATTTCGACAGGGCCACCACCAGCATAATCCAGTACACCATAGTTGAAAGCCCAGCCGTTGACATTCCAGACCCAGCAAGCGATAGGGCAGTAGACGATCGTGGCCCAGACGAAGGTGAAAACCATGGCGGGAAGGAGACGCCCACGCTCGGCAACCGCTCCCATAATGATAGCAGCAGTCACGGCGCAGAATTGCATCTATATCTGTCAGCCAAGAAAATACCATACAATCCAGCGGCAAGGAATACCTGGTAGAAAGCGTAAAGAAGGTTAGGTACCAGCGGAGACCCCGGGCTGGGATCCGCCAAAACCTTCATCAGACCAAAGTTGCGCAGGTTTCCAATGTATCCGTTTGTAGCGGTTGGTGAAAAGGCCAGCGAGTAGCCCCAGAAATACCATTGAAAGGTCACAACGCCCATCGAACCCATGCAGGCCCAGATCATGCTGAGAGCTGACTTGCGGCGAGCAAGACCGGAGTACAGAAAACCGAGGCCGGGAACCATGAGCATAACCATGGCCGAGGCGAGAATAATGTAGGCCTGATCGCCGGACTGGTACCATTTGTTCAAGTTTTCCACCCCTAGAAGCACGAATGTTAGAGCACTGTTCAGCGACAATGGCGACCGGCGCGTCACATACTCGAATTTCCGCCCAGTTCGTTCGTGGCGAGACTCGAGTAATCTGAGGGGGCGCCTGTCCAGTTGTACGAGGCATACTCGGGAGTGAACGGGGCCATGCCTTCGGAGGCCATGGCTGCGGCGGTAGCGTAGTAGGTGGTGAGGGTGAGTAAAGAGACGTCCTGAGCCCTCGATCAACGTGGGCAGTCGAGATAGAGAAATTGAGGACGTCCCGAGTGTGGAGAAGAAAGCGTCACGGGCGGAGGGCAGAGTATATAAAAGAAGAGCCAAGAATGGAGGAGAGATACAGAGCAAGATAGTGAGCAATCGAAATAGTAATTGATTCAGGATCGACGGGGACGGCCAAGTGGACCCGATCCAGAAATTGTTCTCTTCTTCGCTTTCTGAGTTAGTCTGCCTTCAGCCTCTAGAGGTCGAGCTGACTGTTTCAAGCTGTCTCACTGGCGTCCAGGGGGAAAAAGCAAATCGTCAATGGGCGAGGGAGCCGAGGGAGGCGCGCAAAATAAGGGCCAATGGATGCAGGGCGAATAAAAGAATCATTTAGAGCCCAGGACTGCCGCAGACCCCATATATCAATCCCGTTCTCGTGGCAAACTCCATCTCCCCGGCAGTCACTGCTCCGTCCATCAGTGGCAAGCAGTTCATAGTATTCATGATTCCACTGTGGGATCCCCGTGGATTCATCAGCCTGCTCCGGATCGGCTCCATTTTAGGTTGATCGATAGTGATAGTCACCCATAGTTGCCCTCCCTCGCAGAGTCAGGCTTTGGCATCACGAATCATGATATCACCATAGATAGATACGGCCGTCAGCAGCAGCCTTACTTCAAGGATTGAGTTGATGCATCGCCGGGCGCGCCATCCAGCTCGATCGCCCAGACATCGAGTTGCGCCTTGGCAGAGCAAGGACCAGACTTGCTGGGCCGAAACCGCCCCTCTCTTGCGGCCTCGCGAGGAATTGCTACTTCTATTTATGCTTTGAGGCGGTTCCTGGGCCTGATAGATAGATGCTCCTTCAATCTAGTCTAGCTCGTCCGATAGCTGATAGCCGCAGTCGACAAGCTGTCAGCATGTTCCTGTCGCTCTGAGACAGACCTCGCCAAACATCTCATCGCTGCATCACCAGCGCGTTGCTTATCAGCATATTCATTCAGGTAACGCTAATCATCCGCCATTGGGCCGTTATCATAGGGCGTAGATAACATCCCAGCGCCACAGTGGGTCTCCGCCGTGAGTCTAACCTAAAACAAAGTTTCTGGAATTGAAATGCGGATTTGGCACTGATAAGAGCGTTCCTGGCCAATCACAGTGAGGACCTTTCTGTGCGGCGATTCCTACTACTCCCGATGGTCCGCCAGCAGCTCGGGCAGATTAGGAAGTCTCGGGCTGCTGAGCCCAACTCCGACCCAAACCTCGGGGGCTGGGACCGAACAGGTACACGAATTCCGAGCTTTGGCCTTCTCTTCGAACTTTGCATCCTGTCTGTCGCATGTGCGAGTGCTCGCCTCTTGGCGCGGGTGTCCAACACTCGAATTCTCCGAGTGTCACCCCATCGAGAGCAGCTGTCTTTCGCTCTAGGCTGATGACATCTGTGTTCATGCTCCGCAGTGAGACTCTCCGCAAAGAAGGCGTTCGAGACCAGCTTTGTGGGGGTGTTATGCAATATGCACTCCACGTGGATAAATCCCATCAGCTTGGTCGCGCCGCCACACCCTGGCTGCCTTACGTAGTAGTAGTACGATTGCTACGGCCGATAGCAGTCTCGACCTCAGACAAGAGTCGACTCATTATTATTAAGGCTGAAGATAGCCTTTTCGACTACGATCTGGGCATTCTTTTATCAACATTCGACGCTCTGGACTCCGGGGGTCTGCATAGTAGTGCCTTGTACCTGCAGAGCCCGTCGTGGGTATCCATGGAACTGATGGCTGGGGTTGCCTCCCCCCCCCCCCTGGTTAAGTTCATATTCTACACTGCAAACAACACCGGGTGTTCTGGGCCTGGATGCGCAATACTGTTCACTAGCATAACCACCCAAGAGGGGACTAGGAATCAGAAGTCGAAATAAGAAGCGACGTCGCGATAGGCTTCGCCGATCCCTTGGCATCAAGCAAATCGATGTGTCATGGAAATCCCTCATTCGCACGCTCAGGACTATACAGATAGCACCGCTTGGGGGCACCCTTGCCAAGGGCCAAGACTGGGAACTAGAGCGGAAGCTGCCAAAAACAGATAGCCATTCGGTACCTTGACCTTTGGTGGTGGTCCAAGGAGTTTCAGCTGTCTGATTCATTTTCTGAAAGGGCACTGGAGCCAATTAGGCACTCCATCGTCATTTGGCTGACTCGTGACCTTCGGCGACTGGTATCCGTAGTGAAGCTCAAATCCTTGGTCTACGTATGTCTCAAGCGAAAATATGAACGGGGTCAGTCGGGATAGATCAGTCATCCGGCTCCTGATCTTCAGTGTATAATGTCGTTACGCCCGATCCTTCTGTGCAGCTCCCCTAGGGTACAACTACACTAACGAAGGAAGGATGCATACAGTTGATCGGATGTCACCTGCAATGAATTTCGAGCTCACAACTTACGGACAATCACTATCTGAGAAAGGAGTAGAAGAATTCATATAGCAATTGAGTTATATAGTATCAGAGTTTCTGTTACCGGAGGCATAGTAGTAGTCAATATAGAGAGACCGCTGACCGTCTGGAATACATATATGTTTCTATATCTCTACCAACTCCACATAGTGTCATTGTTTATGGACCAAGAACACAACGCAGAGGCTCCTAGTATAAATTATCTCTACTCCTAGCAAGTATGATTACGTACCAAATATAATGCACAGCATCTACACCAATCCAATCTTACGGTGACCCAAGAGTGTCCGATGGGAAGGATCGAGATGTCCCCGCCTTACCAAGGCCCTAAGACTACAAGGCACTTGGGCGAGATAATGGAGTATCTCTTTATGGGGAGTCATATCAGGCTTCACATAAAAGCAGTTATATTGACATTTGCAAGCATCTCTATACGGTATATCTACACATTCACGCTATATCCAACCCCCACTGCACGCCGCCGCTGCAGCGACTGGTAGTATTTCCGCCCCTCATCGACCCAAAATACCGTGCTTGCAATGCACACTAGTCTGAATAGGTGCGCTAGATTGAGTGGTTCAGTCTGGAACACTCTCTGCAAGAACGGAAGATAGATAACACAGGCCTGCCCAGCAAGCGAGCCCAGCACGGCATAGTTGAACATTGTGTTCCCGAATAAGGAGATCTCGCCTCGGAGAACCGATTTGCCCTCGCTGCGGCATGTCAGTGCGTTGAACATGTCAAATAGGACAAAGCATGTAAATGTCATCGTCGTATCGTGGGCCGTCACTACTCGGGAGCGCTTCCCCGTCAGCACGTCATCGTTGTCGCCCATCTCATGGATGTAGATGGCTAAAGTTCCTATCATGATAATAAACGCCGACGTGAGGACGCGTTGGATAAGTGGTCTCGTGAGCACCCTTGCGCTCTTGGGTCGGGGAGGTCGACCCATGATGGAAGGGTCCACTGGTTCCACACCCAGGGACTGCGCCGGCGGACCATCCATAAGAATATCTGGATTTATGTTAGCAGAAGAGCATCCAAACTGTGACTGGAAGAGCGTACTAATCCAAAGAATCTGCATCGCATTGAGCGGGTTCTTGAAGCCGAAAATAGTGCTCAGCAGAACCAGACTCAGAGCGGCGACACTGGTACTGAGTTGGAATGTGATAAAGTTCTGAATGTTGTAAAAGATCCCTTTACCCTGTTCTATGGCCCGCAGGATGGTAGAAAAGTCGTCGTCTGTGAGAATCATGTCGGCTGCTTCTTTGGCAACGTCCGTGCCAAGCTTGCCCATAGCGATCCCTATGTCAGCCTTTTTCAAAGCAGGTGCGTCGTTCACACCATCTCCTGTCATCGCAACGACATCACCACGAGATTGAAGAGCACGAACAATCTTCATTTTGTGGTCGGGACTTGTGCGCGCAAATATGGAGACAGAAGATAACGCCTGAGACAACTCAGTAGTGCCCATACGGTCGATTTCCTGCCCGTTGAGAACATTTTGCACCCCAGGCGTGTCAACAATAGGCATCCCTAGCTTCTTTGCGATAGCAACAGCGGTGGTCTCGGCATCACCAGTGATCATGATGACCCGTACGCCGCCCGCCATGAGGCGACGGATTGCCTTGTGCACATCCTTGCGAGGAGGATCGTTCATGCCTACCAAGCCTGCAAAGACCAAGCCACTATAGCGATCATCCTCATCGCCGGAGCTGACCTTTGATGTAGGGGTACCGGATCTACTCCCAATCGACCTCCCCCTGGACTCTCGGACTGTGCCGCTGGCGAAAGACAAGACCCTAAGACCTTCGGACGCCATTTGTTCGGCAGCATGCCGCACGATATGCCGCCGACGCTCGTCTAGTATAACTTCCTGACCATCCTTGGTCAGGTATGTATCACAACGCGCTAGCACTTGTTCGAGAGCGCCTTTGATATAGGCCATGCTGGGTCCTCCTATCGAAGCGGATGTCTCGCCTGCTGATCCACTGCCAATGACCACTCCCATCCATTTGCGCTCGGAACTGAATGGGGTTTCTGCAACACGGGCACATATGCGATCCCGCACATCATCTTCTCCAAAAGCATCAAGCAGATCTAAGACGGCAACGTCAGTTGGCTGCCCAACCCACCTGCTCTTCAGAGATCCTGATGCATCATCGTCCGTAGAAGACAGCACCGCAGCAGACGATGCGCTGGCAGGTGAGTTCGCATGCACGCGTGACAGACGGGCATTATTGGCGATGTTGCCAATCCGGAGAACAGTGCGAGCTGCTGGCCCTGGAGTCAACGACGCAATGTCGTTGTGCACCTCAAATGGCTCAGGGCAATCAAAATGCCACATCTTGGTGACCGTCATGTGATTGAGCGTAAGGGTCCCGGTTTTATCGCTGCAGACGACGTTCACTGAGCCCAGAGTTTCGACACTAGGGAGCCGTCGCATAATCGCTCCTCGCGACGCCATGCGTAGTACACCAAGAGCAAGCGTGACAGTCACTATTATTGGGAGTCCTTCTGGAATAGCGGCAACTGCAAGTGACACGCCGATAGTGAACATGTCCAAAAGCTTTCGGCCTTGAATCAGGCCCACAACGACGATTAAGCCAATGACTCCAAAGGAGATGTAGCTCAACTCCTGACCGAGGCGATCCATTGACAGTTGCAATGGCGTGCGCGGACTCTCGATCTCCTGAAGTGAAGCTGAGATGCTGCCGAACTCTGTTTTGGCACCGGTGCCTA
The DNA here is from genome assembly GCA_003719405.1 of Aspergillus incahuasiensis. Lineage (NCBI taxonomy): Eukaryota > Fungi > Ascomycota > Eurotiomycetes > Eurotiales > Aspergillaceae > Aspergillus > Aspergillus incahuasiensis. Next base: position 38,431 of record RHLP01000040.1, read on the forward strand.
TAACAATACCTTGCCCATATCCAGACCGAACCAAAGTCCCCATGAATGCGATGTTGTGCTGTTCATTCAAACGTATATCCGCACCGACCGCGCCGCTAGCCGGTGCATCGTAGAATGGCGACCGGGGCGGGCTAACAATCTTGGGTGTTGCCGTCAAGTAGTTCTTCTGGTTGCGAATTGCCTCCGGGTACTTAGCAACTGGTTCGTTCTCCCCCGTCAAATTAGATTCATCCAGGGTCAGATCCGTTGCAGCGGTAATCCGAATATCGGCTGGAATGCGGTCTCCAACTGTGAACAGAACCAAGTCGCCCGGTACAAGTTCAGCGGCTGGCACTGTGGTGGAAGCCTTGGCGGCCGCGGAAACTGGCCCCGAGCTCGGACTCTTGCTGCGGAGGTCACGCATCTCAACTTCTTCCTCTGGGATCGCCGCGGTAGGATGAACTATCGGAGAAGAGTTGGAGGGAACGTCGCGTATCAAGTGCGCATGGTGCGGGACCAGACGGTTAAGAGCCTCCAAAGATTTTTCTGACCTATATTCCTGAACGAATCCAACCGTGACCACTATTGTGACAGCAAGAGTAATGCTGACTGCATCGTCCAAGTTTCCCATGAAGAAAGAGATCCCTGCAGACGCCAGAAGGAGAAGAATTAGCGTCTCTTTGAACTGTTTGAGGAATCGAAGCCATAGAGGCTCCGGTTCCTCGTGAGGTAATTCGTTCGGGCCATCTCGTATATATCGCAATTCCGCTTCCGCCGGTGTGAGGCCGTGAGTAAGAGAGGTATGTAGGCGATCTGCCGTCTCTTGGGGGTCAAGCTGTGAGTATGTAGAGGTCGAGACCTGGCATATTACCGATTAGCATTGATCGATAGTTGGAGAAGACAATAAGTAAGCTCACCGAGGGTGCAGCAGTGGACCGCCCTCCTGAGGGTGCTAATGACGGATGTGTTGAGCCAGAAGCCTGCCCATTATGGAAAGGTAGCGCAGGCGTAGCGGACCTTGACATTTCTCATGCTTCGATGAGGGATGTTGAGACCGGGAGCTGTCTTTACCACCCCATCCAAATGCGCAAGTAATCTGAAGACCGGAGGTTGCAAAGACGCGCGTCTGTATATCCCTTCGCAAGGTACCAGATCTCGAGGCAGGACGATGACGGAAAAGCCACGTTCTCGGAATGCGACTTGGCAGAAGCTGTATCACCGGGGCGTTGAGGCCGTATGGACAAAAGTCAAATGCCAGATATAAGAGCCGGGTAAAGTATGTTTCTGGGAGCCGGTGTCGCTAAGTGAGCAGAAGGGGAACAATGATTGACAGGATCTAGAATTTCGTCTCAAAACCACCACTTAGCAGTCAGCGCTACTGGGCACGGGGATGTTGCCACTGGGCAGTCCAGCCTACATTAGACCCGGAAGAACAGTCCGCCCGCCTGATCTTATCGGGACTAGCGCAGTCACAGAGCAAGCAAATGCACTATCTACTCCGTACTGCTTACCTAACAGACATAACTCCCAGCCACCCGTGACCGTCACCAAGAACGCGCCTGGCAACCAACCCACTTCAAACTCCAACCTTCTCCCTTTCCATCTACCCCTCTGTTCGATTTCCTGCGCCGTGGGTTCTTTTGGCGTTGATATCACTGCTCGGCCATTACCGAATCCAGTGGTTCTTATCGCTTCTATTTAGTGTTCTCAACTTCCCTTTTGCGAACTACGTCAGGCGCAGACCGACCGCGCTCACCGAACCCCGTTTGTTTTTTGCTCTTGTCGCGTCACCCACTTCTGGTTGCGAGGGACGCCGCGAATCACCCCGCATTGGGCGGGCATCGGTATATCTCTTGGAGATCATCCTGCGTTGGAGACATTGGATGATATTTTGGTTTTATTGAAAATCTTTCGCCATGTTCTATTCGGAGACCTTACTGTCCAAGACCGGGCCGCTGGCCCGTGTTTGGCTGTCCGCCAACCTCGAACGCAAATTATCGAAGTCGCACATCCTGCAATCCGATATCGAAAGCAGTGTCAATGCCATCGTTGATCAGGGCCAGGCTCCCATGGCCTTGCGATTGAGTGGTCAGCTGTTGCTTGGTGTTGTTCGCATTTACAGTAGGAAAGCGCGCTACTTGCTCGATGACTGCAACGAAGCTCTGATGAAAATCAAGATGGTACATCTCTTTATACACGACTTCTCCCTAGTCACTTTACTAAATCTGGACTTAGGCTTTCCGTCTAACGAACAATAACGATTTGACGACCAGTGCCGTCGTTGCCCCGGGCGGCATCACTCTTCCTGACGTATTAACTGAAGCCGACTTGTTCATGAACCTGGACTCTTCTCTGCTCATGGCTCAACCTCTTTCCTTGGAAGTGGAAGGCAAACGACCTGGTCCGTCAATGGACTTCGGAAGCCAGCTTTTCCCCGACACCGGACTGCGACGTTCTGTTTCACAGGAACCCGCCCTTTTGGAGGATCCTGGCGATCTTGAGCTTAACCTCGGACTTGACGATGAGACAGATTTAGCTTTCCCTCATGATTTCAGTATGGAAGTCGGACGAGACGCCCCCGCGCCCCGCCCCATGGAAGAGGACAACTTTAGTGATGCCGGCAAGGTTATCGATGTCGGAGACTTGGGCCTGAACCTTGGGGAGGACGATATTCCCTTGGATACGCACTTTGGAGCGGATGAAGACAATTTCTTGCCCCCAGACGAGCCCATGGACCTCGGCGATGACACAGTTGTTGCAGATGGTGTCGCTGATGGCGAGGATGACCGGTTTGAGCGTGAGAGCACTCTCACAGAGGCCTCCGAAGACATGTTGGAGCGGTTGAACACGGAACACGATTTCGAACGCGATGACGAAGAGCAAGATGACGAAACTATCCAGCATGCCCAGCGCATCAAGCGGAGAAAGCAGCTTCCTACCATTGAGCTTGATAAAGATGTTGAGTTCAAAGGAAATACTTACTTCCGGATCCAACAAGAACAGCTTGCTGAGAGTTTGAAGCCAGCATCTTTCCTACCGCGCGACCCTGTCCTTCTGACGCTCATGAACATGCAGCAGAACGGCGACTTTGTTTCTAATGTGATGGGGGGTGGTGGACGTGGCTGGGCTCCTGAGATCCGTGATTTACTGTCCTTTGATACTGTCAAGAAAGCTGGTGAGCTAAAACGCAAGCGCGACAGTGGTATATCCGATATGGACGTTGATGCCGCCACTGCTCCGGCCCTGGAAATCGAAGAAGAGGCCATTCTCCCGGTGGATGAGGGTGTCGGCATGGAATCAACATTGCACCAGCGCTCTGAGATTGATTTTCCTGGCGACGAAGAGGACCAGCTCCATCTCAGTGAAGACGAAGGAGTTCAACAGCCGCTAGATGATTTCGAAGACACTATTGAGCCAATCGACAGCGCATTGGTATCGGTCGGCACAAAACGCGCGGTACACGTCTTGCGCGACTGTCTTGGTGACGCAGAGCAAACCAAGGCTGTTAAATTTCAGGACCTCCTACCTGAGAAGAAAGCTAGTAAGGCTGACGCGACCAAGATGTTCTTTGAAGTTTTGGTTTTGGCGACCAAGGATGCCGTTCAAGTCGAGCAGCGCTCGAACACTGTTGGCGGACCCATCAGAATCCGCAGCAAACGTTCGCTTTGGGATCAATGGGCTGAAGAAGATGCCGCTGGTGAGGCCAGTCAAACTCAGGTCGCGGCTTAGATTCCCAATAAGGGCGGATTCTTTATTCTGTATAGTTATATGTCGTCTTCCTTCATTTTTCGCTCTTTGGTTGGACTGGTTTCTGGAGCTGAACTGTTGGGTTACTGCCTTCTTTATCAACCTTGGAGTTTGGGGCGCACATCGTTTTTCTACAGGCCCGAAAAGGTTTCAATGCTTTGTCTCTGATCTTTTGGCGAATGATTGAGGGCGATAGGATAGTCTTTGTTTTAGTAGACAAATTTTAATCGAATTCATCCCATGCTGATGGTCTTGAGCCGTTCCGTGTACCTTACATATTGGTAGTAACATATAGAGTTAAGCGTTGCCGGATCTCGTAAGACCTGATTATTGCTTTTGCTGCCACGGTCCAGGAGGCGGAAATTTTACCCCAATAATGATGTTCGTAGATTATCGTTCCGCGTTGTGCGGAGTATACTGAGGTACTCCATATCATACATTGATATATCTTATGGCCGTGGAAGTAAATATCACCGAAACCACAAATGAAGCTGGATGTGGGATACCATGGCTTTAATCTCTCGAGCAGCGAGACGCAAAACACTTCTGCGCATAATTGGCATCAGACAAATTGATGCTCACTTCACCCAACGATGCTTAGCTTCGTCTTGGTCGGAGTCAAGCTCCAACTACGATAAGGAACCACCGAGATTTAGCACGTCTTTCGGCATCTTCTTTCCGAGTCTACTCCAAGCTTCGTCTCCTCCTTAAATCATGTCGCTGCTCCCTGTCCGTCCACCCGGATTCCACCAGGCTCTGCCAGTACAACACTCCGCCTGCTGATTTTCAATTCACTGCCAATCCTTGACTCATTAATCTTCAATAGTGGAGAGGGCCGGAGGTCGGAGGCGACCTACTAACCTAGCTTTAAAGCTCGGCCATCGAGCCGAGTCTGGGGCACCGTTTCCCGTCAACTCGTTGAGTAATTGTCTCCGCGATCCGCACACACTCTCCGTCCTCTCCTACGATCATCACGACTTTGAGGTCTTTTGGGGCAAGATTAACGGGGTCTAGCAGTTTATGGAGCGCAATATTTCAACCATTTGAGCTGAAAGGTACTTAACTATGCACGGAACGCAGGAGGCGGATTTCTCCGCACAGGCGGAGAGCCCCCAGACATCCCCAGACCGACAGTACTATCATTCCAACAGCGAGAAAACCGGCGAAGGGGACACTGAACCAGAGGATCCAAACGACTCCGCAGGGAATGGTTTCGAACCAATCAAACCGGCAGCGACGGTGGACAACAACCATTTGCAAAAACTGCATAGCACATCGTCTCGGCCGGTTGAGCGAAGTTGGTCCTTGAATGATGGATATAGCTGCAACAATGAGATTGGCGAGGAGGCGGGTACGGGTGAGCCTTACGGTACAGGGACAACTGAGTCTGACTTCGTCGTGCGCTGGGACGAGAATGACCCTAGGAATCCGCGGAATTTCAATACAGTGAGGAGGTGGATTATTGTAATCATCTGCTCCACGGGTTCTCTTTGCGTGTGAGTATCAAAAGATTCGACTGTGTGCTGTTCTTGTACTGACGGTTTGGGCTTGGGAATTAGCACATGCACCTCGAGTATGTACACCGTGACGTACGATCAGTTGACGGAGGAGTTCAACTGCAGCCGGATTGTTGCGACGCTTGGCCTTTCGTTCTTCATATGGGGATTAGGGCTCGGGCCACTAATTCTAGGACCTTTGTCCGAGGTAGGTATATTGTGCAGTTTTGCCTCGCAGAGCGTCACTAATGCCTGTTTCAGTTTTATGGCCGCAGAAATATATACATCACCTCCTTTACCTTCTTTCTGATATGGCTTATTCCGTGCGCCGTAGCGAAGAACATCCAGACGATGATTATCTGCAGGTTCTTCAATGGTCTTGCAGGCAGCGCGTTCTTGTCTGTAGCGGGCGGGACTGTTGGTGACCTTTTCGATCGTCGTGAGCTGTCAGGGCCAATGATGATATATACGGCCTCGCCATTTGTAGGCCCTGAACTCGGTCCATTGTATGTGTTGTACAGTTTCTTTGTGAAGATGTACTCAGGCGCTAATGCTACAAGGGTTGGCGGATTTATCAACCAGTATACGACATGGTACGCAGATTCTGATTGATGGGAGACAAGTACTGACTGTGAGTAACAGGCGCTGGACGTTCTATGTACTTTTGATATGGACTGGGACGCTGCTTGCCTTGATAGTACTGTTTGTCCCAGAAACATATCATCCAGTGTATGTACTCTTTCGCTTTTTGAAGGCATGCACTAACAGGGCGAATGAATGTAGGCTGTTGAAGCGGAAGGCAGAAACATTGAGAAAAGAGACCGGGGATAACCGTTGGATTGCTCCAATTGAGAAATTGGACCGGTCGATGGCGCAGACAGTCATGAAATCCCTATATCGGCCCATCCTTTTGCTAACTCTGGAGCCGATGTGCTTGAACCTCTGCATATTCTCTGCTATCCTTTTAGGAATACTATACCTTTTTTTCGGTGCCTTCCAGCTGGTATTTGGCAACGTGTACGGCATGGAGCTATACCAGCGCGGTCTGTGCTTCCTTGGAATGTTTGTGGGGATGAGTTTCGCCATAGCATCTGATCCATTCTGGCGGCGAATCTATAGGAAACTGGAACAGAAAGCTGGGACAGTCGGAGAGGACTTTCAGCCTGAGTGGCGCTTGCCTCCTGGTGTGTACCCCTTGGGCCTAGCGGCGCCGTATGCTTGTCAGGACGCTGCTAACCGGCGATCAGCTATTGCAGGAGGACCCCTGGTCACAATAGGGCTTTTTATTTTTGCGTGGACCATCTACCCCCATGTACACTGGATTGTACCGATTATCGGCAGTGGCTTTTTTGGAGCGGGGTAAGTTTCCAACTGGACTGGTTTGACAGAATATTTGTCCCCCGTGTGCAGGAAGAAAGACTGACACTAACGTGCGCAGAACTGTCTTGGTGTACTCCGGGGTCTTCACCTTCCTAGTTGACGCATATCCTACATATGCAGCCAGCGCTCTATCGGCGAATAGTTTCGCGCGGTCGAGCTTCGGTGGCATATTCCCCCTTTTTGGAATACAGAGTAAGGTTCCCTGCTCCTGCGTTGTCAGCAGTTCAGCATTCCCCTCGCGTTCATGTTCTTTGCTTTTGCAGGATATCGCCTCGAGCAGCCTTAACTATATGGTCCCCGAGTCGGGGACTACCCAAGATTTGCGCAACGTTGATCTATAATCCCCGGGTTATGCCTTGACCGCCAGTTGCTAACAGAGGAGCGCAGTGTACAACAGGCTCGGATATCACTGGGCGACTTCATTGCTTGCTTTCCTGACATTAGTGATGGCACCGTTCCCGTACGTCCACCCCCCGGCCATGGCCAAGATCGCCTGGTCCAATTCCCCTTTCCGTTCCCATTCTTCTCGGACGTCAGATTGTGCAGGATGCTGTGGGACCAAATTCAGCCTCCCTTGCATGGGCCGTTCTGCAAGCCCATGGCGGGATGATGCATCTGACGTTTCTGTGTCTGGGCTCTTTCTCATCTCTGAGGGGCTCGCCGGCCTTGATTGGCTTGTGCGATGCTGGCTTATGCTGGGGTGTATCTAGTTGTATAGATGGGCTAACCTGGATGTCTGTGACGCTGCACAGATACCTATTCTTCCGCTTCGGAAAGTCTATAAGGAAGAAGAGCCGATTTGCGACGGGCTAGACATGCCTGATCAAGGTACAAAACGTTGTGCAAGGCATGAGGATAGGGTTTTGCTCAGTGGGCTGAAGCCGTCCTACGATGGGACGCGCTATACTAGACGGACGACCAGGATCAATCCCTGGAGATGCAGATGGGTGGATATCATAAATAATGACTCTTGAAACGGCTCCCGCAAACTCAAAAGTACATACATGCATAATCTAGATAGAAGCATAAAACGGATATAGAGTGCGCTTACTGAATAGTAGACCAAATATACCACACGCGGTCTTGTTCCTATTGGACGCTGACCACAATGGGCTGAGAAAAGATGCCCAGAGGATATAGTCAGACAAACATAAGCTTGCGCTCCAATAGTAGAACTGCAGTAGCATGAACCGGTCAGGATCAAAACGGCATCGCAATCTGGACTGGAGGAGGATGCGTGAGCCACAACAGGAGGCCCAGAACGGCAAAATCACACGCACGCAGTGAGCACAGTGTCCTCTTGTTGGCTCGCCTGTGCATCACCAAGAGCTGTGGTAGCTGGAGCAGCCCTTGCCGAGGTTTGGAAGGATGCAGCAACGGCTCTGGATGGCTTCAGGGCGGGCGAAGACGGCATTGCGGGTGATCTCGGGACAACGGGCTGTCGTTGCTTGAGGTGTTTGATGAAAGCTATTGTTGGCTTTCCATCTCGCTCGCTGCCTAGGGACACATGTGGATGCCATGTGAAGCTCCAGGAGTCCATGAATCTTTCCTTCTGTCTATGTCGTCTGGGTCAACGCTTACTGTCTATTGCTCTAGCACTGTGCACGCGACTGTGGAACTGCGTTGTACTGCGTTGGCCTATCAGTGCGCCTGCTATCTCATCCAAAAAAGCCTCGCTGCCAGCTTGACTCGACCACGTTTTTACTTAAATCCAGGCACTCGCCGGTTTGCAACTTTGCATACAGATCGGCTACTCCAGACAGGCCATGACTCCAGTGCTGGACTGCTAGTCTCAGCCCTGCCACCATTGGCAGCCGTTAAATCGCTCATTTTTCGAAGTTTCGACAGTTGCTCCCCGCAGTCCAGTGCCCGCCCGGCAAAGTGAGTCTCCCACACTACTTCCATCCGCCCGCCGCCAATTATCCCACGCTTCTTATTACTAGATGATGTGCTAATGGTATTGAAACAAGTCACGCTCCTGTCGTTAGATAGCCAGTTTTAGTTGTCTGAGCGCGATTTTGTCTCCAAAAATTCACATTCACATTCTTCTTCTCCACGGACAGTTTCCGAACCAACTTTCTTTTCCCTCGTGTCTTCCCCCTCTCTTCTTACCTACTCCTCTCTCCACTCAATCACAATCCCCCATTCTATGTCCTCCGATCGTCATCTGCCGGACTAAACGCCAATCTGGATTCCCACCGGTGTGTGGGCCACGAGGGAGTTTTGTTTGACGGTGGTGACGACGAAGAAGCCGATTCGCACAAAGTGGCAAGCCATTTCCCGGGGAGAAGCCTTTAACCGGTGAACCGATCGCGTACCGATCTGTCACCCCGGATCCGTCGCCTCGAACGAACGCACCCCGCGCGCCTTCTCGGTCCTCTTTCGCAATCTCGCCGATTCATTGGAAATGGAGATGGAGACAGATAAGGGCGCTGCAGCTCCCTCGGCAGAACCCAGTGGGGCCGATTTTGATACCGCAGCCATCGGCGAGCGCGCCGACCAGCCGCCCAAGGTTAATGCGAGTGCGAATGGGAATGGGAATGGCGACGATCAGACTCTTACCAACGGTCAGAAACCGAATCCTAAGGATCCGTCAAGACCGAGGAGGAAAAAGGCGCGCCGCGCTTGCTTTGCTTGTCAGCGGGCGCATTTAACCTGCGGTACGCTTCTGCCCTGACGGGTAATTGTGTCACGGGGCGCCGACTAACAAAATGTAGGCGACGAGAGACCGTGTCAACGCTGCATCAAGCGAGGGCTGCAAGATGCCTGCCATGATGGTGTGCGCAAGAAAGCCAAGTACCTTCACGATGCGCCAGACGGCGCTTTGATGCCTGGAATCGGCGGAAACAATTTCTATAACAATAATTCGTTGCCGAATGGCCTCCCAGCGAATGGCATGAATCTGAACGGTGCGAACACGGTCAACCCAGTCGCGAACACGCAGAATACGGGCGCGACTTTCTATCCCACTCCGCAGTCGAACTATAGCATATACCAGGAGACTCCGCTCACTCACCAGAACTCTTTCCCGTCGCAATCGCCTGTGTCCCCAACATTCAGCTTGAAAGCCAACCCGACCCCACGTAATGCCACTACTACCGCGCCTAATAGTAACAACAATAATACCGCCTTGACATCTTCTATGCCCCAACCCTCGATAACCGGTGCGTCCAATGTGCCAAATCAGAATCAAAATCAAAATCCGTTTGCCGGCCCGTTCTTCGACCCCAGTGATCCGGCTCTCTTTAACTTTGATCTGTCGAGTATGAATTTCGAGAATAGATACGGTGCGCTGGAATTTGGTATGCTTGGACACATGGCTACGGGAGCTGGTGACTCCCCAGACTCAGGCACACACCGAGGGTCGATGGGTCGTAGCGGCTCGACGCAGTTTGCGTCCACGCCCATTGGAGCAGCCGCGACGTTTGGCGAGAGCCCACAAACCCAGCAGCCTTTCATGTTTGGTGATCCGCTCCTGAATGAGTGGCCGAGTGGACAGACCTCGGGTCAAGCGCATGTGAATGTTGGTGTATATCCGCAGTCTACCCAGGGCAACGTGATACCGGGGCATTTGTCCAAACCCGATGCGCCTCATGCGTTTGCGATCGAGAGTGGACCGACCAACTTCGCTAGTCCGGGCAATGCGACGAGCCCACAGATGAACAACACTGGATATGATGATACAAGCCCATTTAACAACGTTGTCACGAAGTCCAATGGGTTATCCGTGAACGGACACCAACGTCCTCCGATCATCTCCACACCAAGTCTAAAGCATCAAAGCCTACAAATGAACAAACGGCGCCAGCGGAATCCATCTGCGGTCTACGAAAGTGTCAGGGAGCCGTATGCGTACACCAGTCGGTTTCACAATTTGACGGCTTTCATTCAGCGGCGCTTCCCACCACAGAAGACATTGCAGATCGCCAAAGCACTTGCGTCCATTCGGCCGTCGTTCATCGCGACAACCAAAACGCTGAACCGGGATGACCTTATATTCATGGAGAAGTGCTTTCAGCGGACACTTTGGGAATATGAAGACTTTATCAACGCGTGCGGCACACCCACGATTGTCTGTCGACGGACAGGCGAGGTCGCTGCTGTCGGTAAAGAGTTCAGCATCCTGACTGGGTGGAAGAAAGAGGTCTTGTTAGGGAAGGAGACGAACCTGAACGTCAACACAGGCGGATCATCAGCCGTTGGCTCACGCAACGTTACGCCGCGGGGCTCGGAGAGCACGCCTGGCCGTCCATACCCAGTTTTCCTGGCCGAGCTGCTAGATGATGACAGCGTGGTTGAATTTTATGAAGATTTTGCGCGGCTAGCATTCGGGGACTCGCGCGGTAGCGTGACGACTCGGTGCAAGCTCCTCAAGTACAAAACCAAAGAAGACATGGAGACGGCGCAGTCGGACGACAGCGGACAGCGGTGGAACAACCACCTTCGCAAGGGAGGGATTGCCAACGAGGCCGGGATGAACCAGTTGGGCTTCAAAGACGGCAAGGTCGAATGCGCCTACTGCTGGACAGTCAAGCGCGACGTGTTCGATATTCCCATGTTAATAGTGATGAACGTGAGTAGTTATTCCCCTTTGCAACCTTACGCATATGATCAGCTAACGCGCACCAGTTTCTGCCTTGCATTTGAGAGTGTTTGTTAGTCAGGTTCTTTCGTTGTATATGATTTTATGGTCCAGTTACGGGAGGATACCCGGAGGTTAAAAAGGTTTCTTATTCTTGTTTATACCCATGTATTGGTGGGCATGGTCATCATGATGGAGCTGGATAGAGCTTCCTGTGCAGCGGCATGAATTCAAAGAGAGGTTCGATTCCTCTGATACATAGGGAAAAATTCATGTCATGATCTCGAGTTTGGCACCTAGTAGTATTCGAGTCCGGAGTACTGTACTCGCAGTAGTATGAGGTAATCCAACCCCAATCTCCGTACTCGACCCCGCACGATCGTCTGGCTGGCTGCTGCTTATCGATACGCACCTCCTCAATCTCATCCACACAATCCACCAACCCCTCCTCCAATCCAACCCTCCAAGAAAACAAAAAAGACATGCGCCCCTCAACTCCCCGCCCCCCAGTGACCGGTCCAGACTCCGGCCCCGGAGTTCCCTTTCCCATCCGCCTCTCCGGACCCGTGATCAAGGGATTTGGACGCGGGAGTAAAGAGGTAGTGCATCAATGCCTGCCTTTGACATTCTTGCCATGGTACGGAGAAACAAGCTAACCAAATCTGCTGCAAATAGCTCGGCATCCCGACTGCAAACATCCCGATCGATGGACTGGAAGAGGTTCTCCCCGAGGAGCTAGGCGTGGGCGTCTACTACGGGGTCGTTGCGCTGGACCCAGCCACGGCGCCATCGTCTGGGTCTACCGAAGAGCTTGCTGATGCGGTCCCAATCCTCCCGGCTGTTCTAAGTATAGGATACAACCCATACTACAAGAACAAGACACGCTCGATAGTGCGTAGCTCTCCTTATCAAGGCCGAGGCCAAGACCAAGACCAAGACGATTACTGACTGGCGCCTTGCTTCATATCAGGAAATCCACATCATGCCGCCCCTAACCCTGCCCTCGCCTACGGCATCCAGTGAGGAGAAGGAAAAGGTCAAGTTCCATAAACTCCCGGACTTCTACGGCACAAAACTCAACCTACTGGTGCTGGGGTACATCCGGCCAGAATACGACTACGTGTCTATGGACGCTCTGGTCGAGGATATCCGTGTTGATTGCGAGGTTGCGAGGGCTAGTCTGCTCCGTCTAGCTTACAGGGTTTATCTGGATGGCGAGGGGGGTGAGGAGGTCAGCTCGCAGAGAAGTTGGTTGCGCTCTTTCGGACTCTAGAGAGGCATTGGTCTATTGGTACGGTGCCGTCGCTCTTGTGGTATGGCAAAGGTGGGCTTTAGAGGAGTTCGATTAGCCCGTGGCTGTCAATCTTTTGGCTAAGAACGATGTCGCTGGGTGGTCTGTACATAGATAAAGACTTCGCGTAATCTCGGGTTTCGTCAAGATAGAATTTTAGACAGGATGGCTCGAGGTCTTCTCTTGTTTCTCTTAACAAGAAAGACAAGCCAAACCGCTTCTTACGACAAGCGTCAAACGAAAGAGTCTTCTGAGCACTTGCCAGTACACCGGGAGTTCAGACGTGAGCTCTGCCTAACGAACATCACCAAATCGTCTCAAGAAACCCATGTAGTCTGGTGCGACCATGGCAGAGACATTTGGAGGCAACAGGGTAGCAGAATGTCCCATAGGGGGAAGTAAACGCATGGGCCGCCGTTAAAAAGGCCCGCTATGCACATAGCCCCCCCGGCTGTAACCAGGACCACACGATAATAGGCCGGGTCCCATGATGTCTTGAATCATACAGCCCATCCAACCCTCTGCCACTGTTGGGATGTGCCCGCCCCGGATTCGAAGGCGATCTGAGTTTATTACCGGGCTCTGTACAACTGTGACGCGAGCAGCATGAACCAGTCAAGTCGGCAATCACACCAGGCCGTGACAGAAGCGTCTATAGCAGCTCGGTATATAGCGGAACGTGTGTTGGGAGACAGGGGACTCTACCAGCTCTACTGCCGGAGTTGCTGGACTGCACGAGAGTCAGCGAGAGAGGTTGGAAGAAGCAACAAGCCAAGTTCGGGACTGGGGGGAAGCACTCTTCCTCTGCAAGTAAGTCCTGGATGTCTCCTTCTCCAGCCTTATACAACCTGGTCTTTCCAGCCAAACTGCAAGTACTAAACAATAGTGCCATTTCGTGCATGTGATACCAAGATCGTATCACAGCTCTCTTGGCCTTCTTCTGCCATCCAATATCCTATCACCCCGGCAGTCAATGATGTTGTTTTTGTCGATGCCCCTGCCCCTACTAAGCATACTGCATCCTCATTTCTGGAAGGCAGCGCAATACCATCACCTTCCTGTTTTGGTTCCATAACCACAACCTTTCGCTTTGGGCCTCGAGCATCATGACACTAGAGCCGGACGAGCAAGACAGGCAAGACAAGGCTCTAGCACAGCAGCTCCATGGCAGCTCAGGCGCCTCCGAAGGCCTCATGGCCATGAGAAAGGACTTTGAGACTTACCAATCCGTGCTGGACAGGTACTTCAAGTATTTTGGCCAGAACTCTGACAGTAACTACCAGCTACAATCCGAAGAAGTGAGTCAAACTGAATAGAAGACCACCCAAGCATCTGTCTCCCCATGGATTCTGAAACTGACATAGAAACAACACCAGAAACGTCAGACGGAATACACAACTGTGGTCAAACTGTGCGTTAGCCTGTCCCTCGCCTATCCTCTTCCAATCACAAAATACTGACAGCCCGCTCCAGCTTCTACAACCTAGCAACAGACTTTTACGAATATGGGTGGTGCAAGTCCATTCACTTTTGCCGCTTCAGCCACGGTGAGCCCTTCCTCCAAGCAATCGCCCGGCACGAGCACTACCTCGCGCATCGAATCGGCATCGTCGAGGGCATGAGTGTCCTAGACGCAGGGTGCGGTCTCGGCGGGCCCGCACGCGAAATCGCCCGCTTCACAGACGCTCATATAACAGGCATTAACTACAGTGATTACCAGATTGAAAAGGCCCGACGGTACACAACCACCTATGGGCTCGAGAACAAAGTGTCGTATGTCAAGGGAAATTTTGTGGACATGGAATTCTCCAACGAGACCTTTGACGCCGCGTACGCAATCGAAGCGACACTGCACGCGCCGACGCTAGACATGGTATACCGCGAGATCTACCGCGTCCTGAAGCCCGGCGCTGTCTTTGGCGTCTACGAATGGCTCCTTACAGCAAGCTTTGACCGGCAAAACCCAGAGCACCAGCGCATCGCGCTAGGGATTCAGCAGGGCAACGGGATACCCAAACTATTCACCATCGCCGAGGGCCTTGCCGCGATGAAGGCTGCTGGCTTTGAGATCCTGGATCATGAGGATCTCGCCAAGCGCCCGGTGGTTGCGCCCTGGTGGTACCCGCTTGCTGTATCCCTGCGGAATGCGCGACGGTACTCGGATTTGCTGGCCTATGCGCCTATGAGTAAATGGGGCAGGTTTGTGACGCACTATTTGACGCGGTCTCTAGAGGCGCTGAGGGTTGTGCCGAAGGGGACGAATGCGGTTGCGACGAGTTTGTCTGTTGCTGGGGATTGTTTGGTTAAGGCTGGAGAGCAGGACCTTTTCACGCCGATGTATCTCATGCTGGGGAGGAAGCCGAGGGTGGGTTGACATAGGGCAAGTCCTGTTCTTGGCGGAGGGATAGTATCGTGTCATACCGGAAAGAGCTGCTGGTATGGTATAGCTAGTCTTTTATATTGCACGATGTTCTGGATATGCTAGCCTGTTATAAACAGCTAGCCATGCTGAGGAACACTGCATAAGATCGACCTTGGAATACGACGATGTGCCTCCGCGAGAGAACATTGAGCATCTTGCCATAGAAAATAATGCACAGAATTACTTCATGGACAGGGGGACACCCAAGACAAGGAAAGAGGCTGCCTGCCATGCCCAGCGTGCCCAGCGTGCCCAGCGTGCCCAGCGTGCCCAGAAACAAATACCCACCGTGATGGAGCTCGGCATAGATGACGTCGATTTGGCGCAAAGGGCTATAAAGAACTGAAGGATGGGACAAGGTACGGACGGCGGCCACCAGCGATCCTCGTTCCATCCCGGTCCAATTGGATTATCCTCCCTTGCAAGCGCAAGCCCTAGCTAGACTAACAATGTCGAAACTGATCAGCCATCTCCGCCGGCGCAGCTCCACGTATCGGCCCAAGCCTCCCACCCCGCGCAGGCTCTACGTCACCTCCGATTCGCCTACGTTCGACAGTGCTTCCATCCGCCGGCTGGAGGCCGAGGGGTTCACGGTTGAATACGTGCATTTCCGCGGTGACAGAGATATCAACCGGGATCGCAGGGAGCTGGAGAGGGTCCTCCATGAGCGGGAGGATGACCTTGAGCCTGGGGAGAGATATGCTGTCATGGGTATGTCTTCTAGCTAGCTGATCTATATAGATAGAGGGGAAGGATGTATTTATTGACGGAATGGACAGCGTACAATCGCCCGGCATACCTTCTCTGGCTGTCGCATCACCAACAGACAAGCACAAACCCGTTTCCTCGGCTCTGTGCGTTGATCGCGTTCTACCCGGACGCCCCGGACTCGGCATCTATGGAATCGGAGGAGCCAGCACGTCTCCCGCCGTCCACGACCGCGGCAACGACCTCGACGTCCTTGGCGTACCAAAACGACCCAACCCTTGCCATCCAGGTCCACCTCGCCGGGTCGCAGAACGAGAGTTTCGCCATGTATGACGACAGCAACAAGCGGCACCGCTGCCATATCCTCTTCTACCCTGAGTCGCAACCGGGCTTTTCCGAGGCCACTGTCTCGCCGACGTATGATCGCACCAGTTCGCGGTTGGCATGGAGCCGAGCGTTGAACTGTCTGAAGCGCGGGTTTGGATGGCCTAGCGGCGGAGGCGATTGGGGCGCGCCCGATCCGGAACTGGTCTGGGAAGGGTACTGGAGGAATATCTACGAAACCGCGAAGAACCCCTTTTCTACCTCATCTCCCGACATGCTTGGCTTGATGGTGGGCGGGGGTGCTGGGAATCCCGACTTCGATGACCGGACGTGTGTTAACTGTGTCCCTTCTGGTGCTGGAGGTTGCAAGCCCTTATCTTTTTTTTTTTTTTTTCAAAGGTCACGCATAAGCTAACGAACCGCGCGCAGGGTCGTCGCCGGCTGAGATCACAACCTTTTACTCCACACAATTCGTCCCATCTGGGCCACCTTCCCAGCGCATCCGGCTGCTTTCTCGCACTTCAGGCGCGGACCGTGTTGTTGACGAGCTTCTACTCACCTTTGAGCACACAGAGGAAATACCCTGGTTACTGCCTGGTGTGCCACCGACTGAGCGTTCCGTGCGCATTCCCCTTGTCATGACTGTTAGCTTCTTGGGCGGAAAGATCGCCAACCACAACATGTACTGGGATCAGGCAAGCGTGTTAGTGCAAATCGGCCTTTTAGACCCGACTCTCATCCCTTCCGGCTTCAAAGCGACCGGGCCGAACCGGGAAGGGAAGGACACCATTGAGCGTATACCCGTTGTGGGTGGTGAAGCGGCAGATAGGGTTCTCATATAATAAATAGATGATACTCGCGAAATTACGGCGCAATGTTCTTGAGCTTCGGCTGTAACTGGGCAAGCTCTTTGCTAACACCTCCGGCACTTTGAAGGGTTAAGAGGCTGGCCTCTTGCGCAAAAGGAATTACATCTTCAACCCGGCCGTGTCCGGAGGCAAGGCCAGAGATGACAGCCCCAAGTAAGGTGTCACCCGCACCGTTGACGCTGATGATGGCCTCTTCGGCCAGTTTGGCAGCTGGTGGAAACAGTCGCATGTACACACCTCCGACGAGACTATCGGTAGACGTAGCGCGGGAGAGTATATAGGGACTATACTCTGGGTCTGTAAGGCGGGAATCCTCCGGCTTAAGCAGCTGCGTAAGCAGCGCTCCCCTTGCACCCAGCTTTGTGATTATGCATGGCAGAAATGGGAGAAGCTGGATACTCTGCTGTGGAATGCCCGCGTCAACGAGCGACGCAGATGTCATCATCACGAGCCGTACCCTCGAGCCTGACGATGACATGCCCATCGAATCAACAATGCGCCACCAAGCGGCTGAGTCCAAAAGGCCATTTCCCCGGGCAGCAGTGTACATGGCCTCAAGTTCGAACTCATTGGGCGCCGCAAGGCTCACAGTGTTGTTCGGGACGCATGCAGATTCGACAACAGCTGCTTCTGCCCCAGGACTTGTCTTGAAGAGGGACTGAGACTTGGCAGCCGAGACGGGCTCAAAGGCGACTCGGGCGCCGTGCTTATTCGCCGCTGCAACCCACGTGGATAGCAATTCTGGACTCCAGTTAGCGTCGACCACCATCCATTTCGGTTTCGTGCGCGAGACGATGGGCTCCCAGAAACCGTCAAAGTCTAAGGTCTCTGCAGGGAGCTGCAGAATCCCCATATCGGCCATGGCCACATGAAGATCCCGGGTCGCGTTGTTGACGGCAACGTATTGTGCCGTACGTGCTCCCGACGACGTTGGCAGCACGTTCACGCCGCTAGTTGGGAGCTCCTCTTGCTGCAGAGACGCCAGAGCCGCGCGGCCGCTCAAGTCGTCACCGACCACGCTGCAGAACATGACGGAGCTGCCCAAGGACTTTGAAGCATAGGCGACATTATGGCCCACCCCGCCAAGGCTTTGTGCAATGACGGCAGGATTAGATGTCCGCATAGTGGGATTGATTTGCCCGGCTGCAGAAACATAATCGCATGCGAGATCTATCGCCAGAGATCCGGCAACTAGGATATCCGCCTTCTCTACTGGCTCAGTTCTTAAAGGCAGTTCCGATTTGGTTTCTGCAGTAGCTTGGTCAGCCCTACTGATCGGGAGAGTCGCTGGCACATGCCTAAGCGAGACAATCGATATTAGGACATCCCGCTCCGTTGAAGACTATAGATAACTCACTGTTGGCTAGATATCGTGGACTGTTCTAAGTGAGAGAGTTCCACGGCAACCCGTGCTGCACGTTTGACGTTTGCTTCAACCAGGGCCCGATTGGCTATCACCGATTTCCCACCGCTGAGTTCCTTGATTTTAGCCAGAATGAATGGTGTGTTGTCACTTCCGTGATAGCCCTCCACTTCCGCCAGTCGGACTGCTTCGTCGATGGCGATGTCAATCTCGCTCTTTGGAACCGAATGCTCCTCCGCAACTGGGTTGGCGAACAGCATTCCCGTAGATATCGGCAGTTTCGACTGCGCATCTGCAAATCGTCAGTAAAATAATCAAGCGAGGTTACTACACTTACAGATAATAGCGGCTGCCTCTGCTTCGTTTTCAATGACCTTGGGACTCTTGAACCCACTGTCACGGCTGAAGAACGCGGGCAAGTCAACGGGACCCTGGCGACCATCTGCAAAGGTTCCGACGCAGACGCCTTCCGTTTCAAGATATTCAAGCGTCCGAGGAATGTCTAGGAAGCTCTTACAGCCAGAGCTGACTACAGCTACGGGAGTCCGACCGAGTTCAGTCAAATCAGCTGATGCATGTTAGCCCACGCCGTCTCAATCTTCTGTCCTCCATACCTGATATATCCATTGAGGATTCCGCGCCACGATGCACACCACCTGAGCGTATTAGCTTGGCAAGAGCGTAGTTTCATGTGAGCCTTACCAAGACCCCCTGTGCCGAAGACCTTGATTCCGGCTAGATGCGCAAGGACCATTGTGCCGGATATTGTGGTACCGCCGTACAGCGGTTTACCAGCCATACCCTAAGATTGTTACTCGAAGACCCAACAAGTCTGACGATCGACCTACCAGACCGCATATGTAGCCAAGATCACGACGAGACACTTTCAAGGCGTCTTTCTTCTCCGCTCTTGATGCCAGTTCTATAAGCTCATCGGCAAGAAGACCGACCCGAGCCACACCTTTTAAGATACCAATCGTAGCAGGCACGGCTCCATTCGCACGAACAACGGTTTCCAGCAGCGATGCGAGCGCTACACTATCGGGATAGGGAAATCCTACAACAGTTAGTAGTTGCTGATGCAGTTGCCAACAGACATACCATGGGTATATATTGTGGATTCTAGAGCGACTACTGGTTTCCCTGTAGCTACTGCATCCTTGACCTCCTCTGAAACACAAAAGAACTTGCTCTGGGCGAAGCTATGATTCTGTCGTGCGGGGCGAGCGATGCCAGCAACCCTCAGTTGCGGCTTTTTGCAAAGGTGCCA
Source organism: Aspergillus incahuasiensis (assembly GCA_003719405.1). Taxonomy (NCBI): domain Eukaryota; kingdom Fungi; phylum Ascomycota; class Eurotiomycetes; order Eurotiales; family Aspergillaceae; genus Aspergillus; species Aspergillus incahuasiensis. The sequence continues at coordinate 57,862 of RHLP01000040.1, forward strand.
GCTATGTGAAGCTCTAAGTACAAGCATGGCGCAGAATCGAAGCAATATCAACCGCTAAGACTGAGATAGAGCAACAGGAAGAAACAGCAAGTCGGGGGTTGTTGGAGAAGAGCGGAGCCGCGTAATTTGGCCGCGGCGGTCGCCGTATTTGGACTCAATCGGGACACCTCAGCATCACGCCGCCTCTCCTCCTCTCTCCGCGCTTCTCCAACTTGCTGTTTTCTTCAACCTTTCTCTTCTGGTGAGAACCATTCAGCTCGTTAGCGCTGGGTGCACAATGAGGTCGTTCGCTACCGTTGTCACTGCGCTGTGCGGGCTTGTCCTGTCCAGCAGCTCTATAGTTTCCGCGAAATCCACCTCCACCGAGTCTAAGCTGCTTCCCCCCGATTTCAAGCCTCCCCAGGTCTTTAGGAACTTGAACTTGGTTCGGAATACGAACCTAGAGAAAAGTTACGCCCGTGAAACCGTCAACGTGGTGGTCGAGAATGTGGACAACCAACCCCAGAGCGAGTACTATCTGTCCTTCCCGTCGGACGTCTTCGACCGGGTTGGAGGGCTAGAGGTCCGGAACAAAAAAGAAGCAGACAAGGGCAGGTATGATGTGGAAGTTGCAAACGTTGATTCGTCTAGGTGAGTGCATACCCAGGTTCAATGGCTGATACAGCAACGGCGGACTAATTTGCGTTGCTTAGTGACGTCCATTACTTCATTGTCCATCTGCCTGAACCTCTAGCTCCTTTGTCTCAGCTTACTCTTGGAATCTCATACTCGCTTCTCAATTCTCTTCAACCGCGCCCGGCCGCCATTGAGCAGTCTGATCGCCAGTTCCTGGCCTACTCATTCTCCGCATATGTGCCATCCGCATACCAGACCGTGACACAGAAAACCAAAGTCAAGTTCCCCAGCACAAATGTTCCCGACTACACAACTACGGAACTCAAGACCGGCACCGACCCCGAACGTCAGGGTACTACGTATACCTACGGGCCTTACGACACAACCGACATCGCTCCAGGCACACCCTACCCGATCAACGTCCGCTACGAGTTCACAAAGCCCGTGATTACAGCTTCGCTGCTGGAACGGGACCTCGAGGTTTCCCACTGGGGTGGTAACTTGGCTACTGAGGAGCGCTACTGGCTTCGCAACAATGGTTCAAAGCTACTGGCCCAATTCTCCCGCGTGGACTACACTGTCGCCAACTACCAACAGTCTCCCTCTACTGCTATCAAAGAGCTCAAGTACCCTCTGAAGCCGGGCTCAGTAGACCCTTACTTCATTGATGACATTGGTAATGTCTCTACGAGCCGCTACCGTCCTGGCCTAAAGAATCGCGAAGCCAACCTAGAATTCAAGCCTCGGTATCCTGTTTTCGGTGGCTGGAACTACAGCTTCCGCCTTGGCTGGAACAACGACCTCGCGACCTTCTTGCGCCGGGCAGTTTCTAGTGATGACTCCTACGTGCTTAAGGTTCCGTTCCTCGAGGGACCCAAGATGGGCGAAGGTATTCAGTACGAGAAGGTAGTGGTGCGGGTCATCCTTCCAGAGGGTGCCAGGAATGTGCGCTACGAGACCGTGGAAGGACCCTCTAGTAATGGTTTGCCCAGCACAAGCCAGATTCAGGCCTCCCTATCTACTCACAAAACCTTCATGGATACGCTTGGCCGTACCGCTCTGACTCTGACTGTGGAGAGCCTCACCGATGAGGCTCGCGATTCCCAGCTCGTGGTAAGCTATCATCCCTTTCACCGTACACAGACCGAAACAGTCGCTCACTCAAATATAGGTTACCTACGACTACTCCTTCTGGGATGGGATGCGTAAGCCCATAACCTTCACAATCGGGCTATTCAGCGTCTTTGCGGCCGCCTGGGCCATCACGAACATCGACGTGAGCATCAAGAAGCGATAGTGTATGTCTAGTATGCGTTGCCATTCGTCTCTTTTTATACCAGCAAATAGGAGCATCATATTATACAAAAATATGTAAGATGTGAGTCTTCCTTGTGAAGCACAGTGGAAAACGAAGTCTGGCCGGAAGCCATGTTTAAGAAGGTCAGAATCTAGATGCAAATAATAAACAGCATCATGAATATATAAATCACACAATCCTCCGATCCCTCCCCGTGATTGATGAAGGAAAGGTAAAGAAGCAATTTTGATGGCCTCACCATAGCAAATTCCCCACCAGACCGTAAATCAGTGCTAAAGGACCTGTGATCAGCTCAACGCCGAAACGCCGTGCAAAACAACCCCAACCAAAATATCCACCAGAGAAACCTATAAATGGAAGCTACTCTTCAAATTTCCTCTTGACCCCGTTCCCATTTACATGAGGCGGGGGACCTGCTTTAGCACTGGAGCGTTTCCGCTCCTCGTGCTCAGCCTGTGCCCGCTTCTTCCAGGCCGTTTTGATAGTTGGCGCCGCACGAATTAGGTCCTCCTCTGTAACGCGGTCCTCAATGCTCTGTAATACCTTGTCGACGGTGGTATAGTGGTTCGCGTCCGCCTTGTCATCACGGATACGATGGAACCGCCAGCGGCCAGTCTCATCCTTAGAGCATTCGACGATAGCATCGTCGAGCGGCATCTGGAGCGCCTTGAGGTCATTCCATTCCGACGGGGAGACATACATCTCCCCAAAGTGCTGATACTGGTCATTGTTATGCAGGACAAAAAGGTGGCATATTGGGACGGCATCGTAATCCTGGTACGGTTCTGACACGCCGTCGGCTTCATCCTCGGAGTCTGGCTCGAGGACCGGGAACTCGAGACGGAGGCGAAAGTCGATGGTGTTTTCCGAGGGCGGCTTCCACTTCAGGATATGCTCGTCTGTGCCGATGCGGTACGGGGTGCTGCGGCAGGTGAAGATTAGGCCGTCATTGCCGTGGATTCTCTTCACCTTGGGGATGATCTCGCGGAACATCATCTCGATGCCGTAGCTGAATTGGGTAGATTTGTCTTCGACCACGAAAACGCGGTGCTGCTTTTCCTGCGGGAACCGCTCGTACATCGCATTGTAGGGCTTGAGGACCATCTCCTTGAAATACGCGAGACGTTTGTCGAGCGTGCGGAGCATGAGGTTCTTCCCGTCTAGCACGAGACAGTCAAATACAAGGAACTTTAACTGCTGTGTGCCGTCATCGTATGTGTCGTTGACGAGTTCGCCGTCCACAAGGGTATCCGCGTGGAACCCCTGAAAGCTGTCATCTCCAGGTACAGGGAAATGCAAGCCGGGCACATAGCGGTACTCGTTCTTGCGGTCGATCAGGTAGTGGATTTCCTCTTCTTCGGATGCGCCGCGCGCAAAATACATAAGGCAACGGATGCCATCCGTCTTTTCGCATACATAGTAGTCTTGGCGATGGAGCTCGGTGAGGTGGTGCCGCGCGAAGCTGACCGGTTGGGCGCCGGGGAAGTTGAGGTTCTTGCGACCTAGTAGGGCTGCGACCTCTTTGCGGAACTGATCAGCCAGCTCGTGGTCGGCTTTCATGCCGATGCTGTCGAGATCGGGCACAGAATTCCCCATCTTCCCCTTTTTCTGGGTTATGATTCTCGAAGCTGGCGATAGAGGTAGGCTGGGGGCGAGAGCGGGCAAGGAAGAGCTGTCTTTGATCGATCGTTCGTGGGTTCTTGCTCACTGGCCCGTAGGCGCAGAGAGTTGATATCGATGACTGCAAAGTGAGATGAAACTGAGCTTCTGAGGCAGATACTTATGAATGTCGCGAGTGAGAAGCGGGTTCTGGTGAAGTGCAATCAAACTGAAGGTCTCTTTTAACATCCTTTGCTTGGTTCTTCGGCGACATGAGAGTTTGTTGCCTCAGGCAGGGACTTGCATTTTCGGGGGATCCGCAACGCATATACTGCACTCCGTACTCTAGTGTGAAATGAACTAGATGAAACATACTTACGGAGTGTTTTGGATCTGATAAGATCACATGCATCATTCTAAAAACAATAGCTAGGTATTCGGGGTATCGCGTTGCAAAAAAAAAAAACAAAATTTCAAGCAGCCCAGTTCCAGGATAGAGATGACCACCAACGCCTGCTTCCGCCCGCAAATGCTTGTAAATGATATGGAAGGCGGCAAATATACCGCGAAACCACGCAGCTATGAGCCTGCAGCCACGGGAGTCTTCCTCGCAACCTCGGGTGTAGGTAGACCGGGATTGTTGCCGAGATCGTCCTGTGCATCAGGCATATCGAGGTTAATATCGTTCATCGGCTGAAAGAGGTTCCCTTCAGTGGGACTGTTAACTTGATCCCCTGTTGAAAAGAGTCCTCCGCCGCGGGCACCACCAAGAGCATGCGAAAGCATCTCCTTGATTCGTACAAATTGGTACTTCTTCTTGGTAGATATTAGAGTGTGGGTAACCAAGGGCTGCGGTTGCGAACGAGATATTGCCGCCATAACTGCATCTTTTTCTTCATCTGAGTCAACGGGGCCGTTGTTCTCGAGGTCATCTTGAAGCGGCGCATTCGCATCAATAGCCGCCTCTGGAAAGTAGAACGTATTAGCATAGTCAACGAAATCCACCTGTAAAAGAACATACTCTGCTGACGAGCCTGGTTTTTCTTCTGATATGCCTGAAGCAGCATATCATATGGCAAAGACCGACCAGGCACTGCACGCTTCGCACCCATAGAGTGACTCTTGCAGGTCAAGGATCTGGCACACTGAGCACCATTTGGCAAAGGTACACCGCACTGCTTCTCGACATCAACAGGACCCTTCGGCTTTGCGGTCTTTGGTTTCTGCTCCTCCTTCTTCTTTTTCTTCTTCGGCTCTTTGTCCTTGCTCTCCTCGTCGCCCTCTGCCTTGCGCTTCTTGCCCTTCTTCGTCCCATCGTCTGCCATTCCCTTGACAGCACTCTTCTTGGCACTCTTTTGCGCCTTCACCGAGTCATCTTTATCCTCATTTTTGTCGCCGCCTGCGCCCTCCTCATCGCCCTCCTTCTCCCCAGCCTTAGCCCGATTCGTCGCGTCTCGTAGCTCCTTTCTCTTCCGCGCCTTCTCTTGCTTTGCCCTTATACAGCCCCGGATATGCTCTGCGGCATTCTGCTTAAGGACCGGCCTCTTGCATGTCTTGCATATGACAGTCTCAAGATGGTCTTCCTCGCGTGGCTTCCCCGTCGGGAAGACAGACATCGTCTTTTCATCAATCTCCGGTAGAATCGGCGAGGAGCCCGGAGATTTGGGTGGTTCTTTGTCTGAGGCACAGCGGCGTCAGTCAATGACAATTAACAAGATCACGCTCGCCCGTTTCTCACCCTTCTTCTTCCCCAGCTTCCCCGGCTTCTTCAGCTTGATCTTTCCCGGCTTGGTATCCTTTTCGGAGAACTTAAATCCCGAAGCATCGATAAAACTCCCAGAGCCCGATGCGGCCGACGACGCTATGGTATCCCGTATGTCAGCATGGTTTCACGTTTTGTCCTCACTAGTTGCGATTGTGGAAAATGGAGTTGCGGGGAGTCCGGGGTTGAAGCATACCTTGAGCGATATCGCCGTTGGGAGGCATAATCACGGTGCCGTATATTGAGCGCTTGCCCAAGGAAGCGAGAGACAGTAGATCGACAATAGCAGGTAAGCAAGAATGTGCTCCAAATTCACAGGATCAATAGTCCGGGCAGTGAATAAGACGAGTCCTAAGATCTACTATGTCGTCGTTCATTCAGGACGGGGAGCCGCATCGGGCTTGTCACGTGCTGCGCTACTGGGAGTCTGGGACTCTGGATTATTGAACATAAAGATTCTAGATAGACCGTGAACTTCTTGCCTATTATCTACAGCCCACTGGAGCTGCCGCGCAGCAGTTGTGAGATATCATGAGTGGCTTGGGGAACTATCTGCCCTTGGACGCAAGAGACGAGCCACTGAGAGATTATTATAGTGGGCATCATGCTGAAGGTAAAAAGGCTGAGTAAAACGTTCGTCATCATAATCATGATCATGAGAATAATAATAATACTAAACAATAAATATGGTTTTATATCCAACAGAGCTATAATGGAAAGATTTGTAGAATCTGACGAATGCACCACTATGCTCGAATCAAACAAACCGCAACACTTTTCCTTCGCCTCCAGTCCCCTCCCCCAAGACGATCCAGCGTCGATCTAGGTTTGATGGGGCGCTCCGACATATATCCATCCTACTCTGTATCACCGAAGATGAAAGGAGAAAGTAAAAGAACTTTATACACAGGTAGAAGCCAAGACAGATTAGAAGATATAGGCAATGTTCAGCGCTGCATGGTATATTAGCCTTCGATTTATGATCATACAAGTGCTGGGAACAACTCACACGTCCACGTCGTCCCCCAGACGGCTGTCCCTGGACAGGGGCCGCTTGATGGGAGAATTGAGGGGGGTACTGGTACATCTGGGCTGAGCCCATTACAGGGCTGAATTGCTGAGGCGCGAAAGGTGCCTGGTTAAGCATAGGCCCCTGGTTTATTGGCCCAGACTGAGTCTGCATGGCTCGGATATTGTCCGACGGGGCGGGATATCCGTACGTAGAGTTGCCCAAAGCCGGGTAGAGCCCTGGGGATACTCCTCGGGACTGAGCAGCCAGATACGCCTGGTATTGCATCTGTTGTTGGGCGAGAGGCATCATAGGATCCTGGCCGAAACCGGAGCCGTTAACGCCACCCATCCCATTCATAGCATTCACTCCGTTAACAGGGTAAGGCTCAAATTGGATGTTATGCGCCTGGTCTGACGACATGGGCCGAGAGTTCTCAAGGTTTTGGCCCATGGTAGGAAACTGCCCGCTATACTGTCTTTCAAGGGATGGCTGTGACGGATAATTGACAGTCGCTTGCCGAGACGCGGGGCGATGCTGTTGCTTCTCGGAGGTTGTGGTGCTGTCACGATGATGATTATCGCGAGATCCGCCACGCGACGACATACCAACCTCGTCCATCAACCGTTTATAACCCTGACTGGGTGAAGCCTTAAGTTTCATAAGTACTTTCGAGACATTCTTGACAACTTCCGGTCGCAAAGATTCATCGAAGCAAGGCGTTGTCAGAACCTTGAAAATCAAGGTAGCACCGGATGTCTGATCACTGAGAATTTTCTCTAGCACTTCATCGCCCGGGCTGAAGAACAGGGCTTTGAGCACAATATTGCGCGCGTCAGGCTCATTCCGTTGATTGATGACCTTGAGAACCGTCAAGTAAGCGACTTTATGTGTGCAGAGATGGACAAGATGAGGGACCAATCTCGGCGCCAATACTGTCCGGCGGTGAGGAAAGGTGCAAGTATCCAAGAACCACGTGAGTAACAGAGCACCGTTGGCGTTAGTGGCAAGTTGTACACTATGCAAAGCAATGGCCGCTGCGAGCATTCGCTGCTGGTCCTTTGTCGCATGGTGACTTTCAAGACAAGCTCGCATAGCTCTGGCTCCAAAACGGCCTTGGGAAACTTCCCACATACGGCTCAACATGGTCTCAAAGATGAAATCGTTGAACGGGGCCCCAAAACGCAGACAACACTGGAGCACATAGTTGCCATACTGGTCCAAGAACAGAGGCACGGTGTACGGCCGAAGAGCATCAACGATCATCCGCATCTGCGTAGGTGTTTTGGCAACATCGATGATCTTTTGCGCTGCCCATGTACCGTTCTTGTGAACACCAATCTCGCCCAGATGAGGAACGATTGGGACAAGCATTCGCTCTTTCGTGGACTCGGAGGAGTATTCGAACAGTTTCTGAACGACGGTGTTGCCTAGATAATCGGAAGCAAGTTCTGCGATCTCGGGAAGCATCGCAATCGCAGTTTCCTCGATTTCTTGGATTGAGCAGTTCCCATTATCAATCCTCTTGCGGATATCGCGGAGACGAGGAGCATCAAAAATCCTAGTTTGATTGGGCTCGGGGACGGACGGTATTTCATCGCTGAATCCTTGATAAGTAATTGCCTGTTGAATGCTCGCATTAATCTTCATGGCGTCATCATCCGTTGCTCCAAACTCTTTAACAATCTGCACCATTTCGGGCTGAAGGTCAGGAAGAGCAGGTGGCTGCGGAACGTTCGACCCGCTATTGAACTTCTCCGTATCAGGAGCGGATGACTTTGAGTTCGGGTCAGGAGTAGGGGAGGACTGGGCACCGTTGACTCCAGGTGTGCCAGCGTTGGACGATCCTGGCACCTTGGCATATCCTATCCTAACGGCGCCGGCACCAGGGAAAATTTCCTTTCCATTGAGCAACGACCTCGCCTGTATAGCGCTCTCGATGCGCTCGAAGTTGACAAAACCGCAATTCTTGTGGGTCAACACACGAGTGGACTCAATTTTGCCGTACATGCTGAAAATGGCTTCCAGAGACGTGACGGTGGTGGAAACAGGAATACTACCTATCCACAGTGCCCTAGTGGGACCATCCTGGTTGGTCTCGTCAACTTCCGCAGTAGGGCGCAGTCCGATATTCGCGCCGCCAGCTCCGCCTAGATGCATCATCTGAACAGCCTCCGTCAACTCATCATATTCACCGGTTTCGGCGATGTTCAAATCGGCGGCGCTGAAGCTATTTTCAAGGCGTGAAGGGGTTGCGAGATAGTTTCGGATAGAAGAACGCTGAGGGGGGGCTTCCAAGATACCCGCAGTTCTTGCGCGGGGACGATTCACTGTCGCGTGGTTGGCAAAAGCCTGCACGGCGAGGTTATGCTGATGGATTTGGGCTTGGGTTGCAGCCAGCTGGGCGGCCGTAGCAGCGGCAGACGGTGTGATAGCACCCGAAGGTAGTTGAGAATAGCGACTCTTGTAATCGAGCTCCTCGTCATCAGCATACTTCTCTTTTGCGTTAACAGAGTAAGAACGGATTCGGCTATTGTTCTTGATCATCGCGAGCTCAGCAAGTAGTGGGGGGAGCGACGATGTCTGCTGCTGTTGCTGCTGCTGCTGGAGTAAGACATCGACAGAGGGTCGTACAAAATTGGTCCGAGCTTGCTGCGGGGTTTCTGCAAGCCCAAGGTAGTCCAAGGTCTTCACGTCACTATCCGTGAGTCCATCACGCGAAAACGATGATTGACTAGGCGACGTTGGCCCTTCGGAAGATCTAATGCTAGTAAGTGTCGTGGCGCGGTCACGCCCTGTAGCCCAGCTTGTCGAGAACAATGACGGGCCGAACGGTCCTGCAGATCCTAGGATATTAGTCCGCTGCGGCATTGAACCGGCCCGTAGACGGGAAAGGCTGCTGGCGCCGCCGCCGCCCAGGGTTGTCGGAGGTTTGACGCTTGTATCAATACCAGAGACACCGGTAGGTCTGAAGGGACTAGTGGAGGGTGTGGGTCGAGAAGATTGAGACACGAAGGGCTGTTGAAGATTCGCCTCGTTAAGAACACCGACAGGCGAAAACCGAGAGGGAACTGTGCCAGCTCGTGTTCTTCGAGCAGGCCCATTCATTGCGCCGCTTGTCGAAGGCACCAGGTCGGGAAACCCCTCTTGGCTGGGGGACTCTGGTATGTTTTCACGCAGAGGTGTAGAATGACCGCTAGTCGGAGGGCCCCAAAACTGGGAGACGCCTTCTTCCGCTTGAATCTCGCGCGCACTACAATAACCAGCCAGAACCGTCAATACTGGATGAGTATGTTTTAGTGTCTGTTGAAGCACCACCTACCGTTTTGAGTATAAGCGGGCACCAAGTTCATGCGAAGGGGATCCAGCCCCTAATCTTGCGCTTCCAATCGAGCCCGTAGCTCCATTAAGGCTGTTTGATGATACAAACGGCGGCCGAATAGGGGCATTCGCAGACGGATCATTGGGGGAACTGCGACCAGTGGAAGTCCCAGACATGGGCTGGGTGGTAGGGATATAGTTGAGGCTCATATGGCCCTCGGGTCGCGACACAGGTAGCATCACGAACAGGTTCTTCCGCCCCAAGACTTGTCAAATCCTGTCCAAATAAATGTTGCAATCTGTACTATGCGGTGACCTAAATGTGTGATATCCGATACGCTCAATATCTCACCCCAGTATAACCATATATTTGAAGCTAGTGTTGAGCGACCAATGTAAAGAAAGATGTCTCAGGTTGTGTATGGCATCGAGTGGAAGCTGTGTTCGAGTCTTTCGAGGTTCAGGCAGTGGGCGCAACGGCGGGGTTGACCGGATAAGTGGCTCCAACGTAGACGTAAGCTCGAATGAAGCTGATGGTCAGGAAGGGAGCGGAATTGGATAAGCACGCAGCCGCTGTTGGTTCGTTGACGCGTAGATATTGAAAACAACCGCGATGATTAAAACTGCTGGCTCGTAATGGAATCTGCCTGGCACGGGAAATGCACAGGTGTACTAAATTGCCGGGCAAGGTGTGTACCGTGAATGTGCAACGACTCGCTAAGAAGAAACGACCGGAAAATGCGAATAATCGTTGAGGCAACAATTCAAGAGAAAGGCGAGAAGATATAGCAGAATGCAGGACCCGAAAAGCCGGGCTCGTTGGTGGCTGGAATTTAGCAGGGCAGCTCAGGGCAGAAGCCGAAAAGTGGAACAGCGGGCTATGGGGGAAGGATCGGGAGATGACGTGACTAAAAAGATACAGTATGGAAGAATTATGGGAGAGAAGAAAGACGAAGAGATGGAGAGCGAAGAACAGGAAGGATGCTGCGAGAGGAGAGAGAGCAGAGCAGAGCAGAGGTTGGAGAGGACAGACCGAGAAAAGACTTTCGAGTAGGCGGTTGCAGGCCACTCTGACCTGGAGCTCCCGCTGCTTTGGTTGGTCCGTCCTTCGTCTATTGAACGTTGGAAGCCTCGTCCTCGGCCACTTAGATACTGCGCTATTATTACAGAGGACTCTGGAGCTCTAGACGGGAAATCTCGAGCTGATCAAGGGCTCTGCCGGCTGGGGATGGTTCTACGTGCGTCTGCATGGATGTGCGCAGTATGGACAACGGCACCGTCATGGCCTTGCCCGATTACATTCCAATTTCCAATCGGGCTTTTTATTATTGCAAATTGGTGCCATTTCTTTTCCTCATCTCCACTACTATTCTCTTGAGTTGGCACTGTGTCTGTGATATTATAAGTTGCATATCTGCGAACTCTGGATCCTGTGCGGCTACGAAGTGTTTCAAGCGATGATCCAAGATGTCAATGGAGTTTATTAAGTGGCCTCCATCCTTTCTTGGGCCCTAAGGCTCGAACAACGGCTTCGATTCTGCATTTGCACTATAGACACGCAGTAGTCTACATAGACCAGGCCTTCATGTCAAGTCTACTCCGTATGGCTGGTACCTGATCATACCATGACGTGAAGCCCAAATTAATATTATTGGAATGTGACAGGGGTAATCTCTTCCAACTCGCCCTCCAGGAACCGGTCCCTTTTTTACCTTTCTTGACTGATAAAAGGTGCCAACTGCCAATGGTCGGAAGCAGCAGCGGCACGGATCCTGAAACAGGGAGGGATCTGAAAACCGGCCCCGTTTGGATGATACTTGACACTCCGAAACACTTTCGACCCCGCATTCCAACCACTGCCGAGTTTTTGAGCACCAAGTCAACCCGACCAGGCTCAAACTCCGGACAGCAGGCTGTAAGCAAGATAAAGAACTCAAAAGAAGACTTGCTGCGCAGCAGATACTCTAGATCTATCCTTTGGCGATTCTGATAGACTATGTACTCAGTACCATGTAGAGGGATAGATAGTATGTGGAATGGTGGAAGTGCCCTGCCTGGGCCCCTTCTTTTAAACAGCCAGTTGGTTCATCTCAGGCTATACCTGACGCAAGGGGTGATGCTGTGATATTAATATGCTTGTCACATAAAGGACTTTAGGGGGGTAATATTTGACAATAAGCATAGGTACGATACCATGAGTAATGGGCCAATCAATAATCCCCGGGTTAGGGCAGCTAGTCCTTTCTCTATATATATGGGCACACTTGCTATCAACTTCAAACGATGCTGCCGAGTAAACACATTACTAACGAATCCTAGCTAGCTACAAGCTAACCACTCAGGCTAACTACGAAGATATTACTCGTCCTGTAATATAAAGGCTAGCATACACAGTAAGCGACAACAAAGTGACTGTACGAAGACTGCGAAGAAGTAGTGTACCCTATCCTACTCCGTACTCCGTAAGTTTCCGTAGGGGTCGGTTACTTGAGTAATGCCTACTTACTTGGTTGACGCCTGAGGCTCAAAGTACACTTGTGGATCGGCCGCTTCTTCACCGCCTTCAAAGCTCCTTCGCCGAAGTCGAGTATAATACCGACTCCCTTTATCTCGGCTCATTGATTTACTGATTTATCGTCCTAAATTATATGCCTATGATATCCTTCTTGATATATCCTAACTCGCTCAATGACGCTATAGGTGCGACTGGGGCAGCGGCTTGACCATCCATGAACTGTACATACGCATTTCCGAACCGGCAGGAGCCCGATCAATCTGCGCCCGAACACTCGCATCGATTGATTCCGTCAACGAAAATGTCGCACGACGATGAAAGATCCTCCTCCGTAGATGAAACTCCCGTGGAATCGCTCATTCAGGGGCGTGAGAAGCGGAGCACGGCAGGGCGGCAGATGTCTGCTCTTCTAGACGCGGAAGCAGATGATGAACTAGCACTCTTGTTCGAAGAAGTGGATGACGACAATGAGTTCGCCGCCGATGCAGCAGAGGAAGGTGGCGAGGAAGACGATATGGGGCTTGAATCCTCTGACGATGATGATGATCAGGGACCTACCGGACAGGAAGACTTCGAAGGGGAACGGCAGATCGAAAAGGAGGAAAAGGAAGAAAAAAAAAAGAAGAGAGCCCGGGAAGATCTTCGGTATAGGATCACTAGCAAGAAGGTGAAGGTCGACCCAACCGCAGCTCCCAAGGCGCCCACAAATCCTGCTCATCGCCCCAGGAAGAAATCGGAGAGGGTTTCATGGATCCCTACGCTAGATGAAGGCCCTACACGATCTTCCTCCCGTCGGCAAACCTTGCAGAATAAGGAACTCACGCACGCCCGGTTGAAGGACAGCGAGGAGAAACGTATTCGCCTTATTGCTACAATGGAGGAAGCGGCTAAGCGGAAGGCGAAGCACAAACCGAAAAAAATGACACAGGAAGAACATCTTGCAGAAGCTGAGAGAGTAGAAAGGCATAATAGCCAAAGTCTGAATCGATGGGAGGAAATGGAAAAGAGGAAAGCAGAGGAGAGACGAGCCAAGATTGAAGCACTGCAAAACCGCCGTCTCGAAGGCCCAGTTATCTCATACTGGAGCGGTGTTGCTACCTGGGCAGATGGCCGGCTGACTCGCGTTGGCAAAGTGGCAATCATGCCTAAGCCGGAGAAAGATGATAGCGCGCGGAAAAAGAGCAAAAAGGCGGATAAGGAGGGGAAGGCTGAAACAGAACAGAGGCCAGGCAGTGGTGCTGAGTCTGGTACATCGCAAATGGTTCCGGTCATCGTGCCGGACGCTGCAGCACTGCCTACCACGCAACCTAAGCAAGACCAACCTCCACCCGGCTTACCAGCCACCGATGCTCGTCAAGCAATCGACACAACATCAGAAAAAGGGGCATTGGGAAGCCAGGCAGAAGTACCTGCGGCCCTTACAAATACAGCTCCGGAAGCCCCTTCACCAGCCGCGCCCAGCACAAAACCAGAACCAGATGGCGCCCCCAGCTTGGAGAAAGCAAACTCGGAACCCAATGGGGATACTCAGATGCCCGATGCAGAACCAGCAAGAGCGGCTGAAGAAAAAGCAACCCAAGAGCCTTTGGACAGTTCCACAAACCAGGACCCCGCTTCGAGACCTGAAGCAATGGTCGCGGAAGATGGAAAGACTCCCAATATTGAATCACCTAAAGTGGAAGAGAAGTCCAACGATGTGGCTCAAGGGCCGGCTATTGAACCATCGCCAACCACCCTGATGCGCCCCGAGCCTAATCCGGCTGCATCTATATCTATAGCTCCTGTTCCTACTCAATCAGATGGACAAATTATCGGGCAAATAGACGCGGAGGACCCAATGCAAATCGACAAACCCAACATCCATGTAGACGGGGAGAATGCTGCACCCGCGGATAAGCAGCCTGCGGCTCCTCCCTCAGTCATTGAGCACACCGGGCGGTGCCTGACGGTACTCGAGAACTTTGACGACAAAACTGCCCAGAGTCGAGATTTTAGTATCTACTTTAACGCAAAGAAACCCCCTCGGCTTACTAGTGCGTACATCCCGCACCTGCAGGACCCTTCAAAACTCATTACTAATGCGCAAGACAGAGATCTCATCCTCACTGTGCGTCATCACGTCTCTCCCCTCCCGCTACCGAGATCCAGATACATTCCTCCCCTTCGCGAACTCTTACGCCTATCATGAAATCCGCCACACCGCCGCGCAGAAGTATTCCTGGAGCTCTATGTTGGGCTGCTATGTTGGACCTGCCGGTGTTGCTGCACGCGGAGTACCCGACAGGTTTTTAGATCCCAATGCGAAGGAGACCACCGCGAAACCCAGCCAGTTCAATGTGCCAGATAAAGAGGGGGATGCTACAAAGCCGGCTGGCGATAATAAATCGACCACGAGCCCGGCTGCAAAAGCCTCCACGCTCACGTCGACAACTGCACCTCCGTCTGCACCTCCGTCTGCAGCTGCAGCTGCAGCTGCGCCAACGACCACAGTTCCTGTTCCTGCTCCAGTGCCAGCACTGACACCAGCAGGCGCAAGTGACGCAATGGATACTGACAAATGATGACTCGGATCTATCTCTGACCTTTTATGATGTATAATACCGCTATGATACCCTTGAGATAATCTAACATGCTTTCTGGGCACAAGCGTGCTCAGTGAAATCGCTGTAGAATAAGGCATTCCAATGTCCTCATCTCACATCATGCTCTCCATTGAATAATCCCGGTGGGGTAGGCACTATACCATTTGGTGCAGCAGTTTCACTTGAACCAACAGTTTCCCTACTCTTGTTACCCTCCTGCAGTGAAGCAGACTAAACAAAGGGGGTGAATAGAAGAAGAAACGCTCGACTAAATTAGCATGCCGATCTTGACCTACGCATATTTCTCGTGGGACCGACGCCCCGTGGAGACTAGAGAGCTTTGCAGTCTAATTCAACCCAACTCTCTGGTTCAGTATTATTAAGCTTCTTCATCTGCCCAGGACTCCTAGCCAAAGCTTGGGGCATTCTTTGCTACAGACCATTCTGATACAACTCAGCCCAACAAGCGCGATCCAAAACCTAGAGCCCTAATGCGAAGCAAAGCAAAGAACAAGATCAACCCAGAACGCAAGAATTCGGGTATATGGTATCAAAGCTTGACCCAAAAATCAAAGTCTCTTCAATTGACGTTCTGTATTGTCTCATTTGCATCAGGAGTTATGCTATGTGGTGTGCTATCTTGCGTCATACTAGGGTAGGGATAAGGTTATTGCCAGGGCCAAGCAGTTGACCAGAGTGAGTTGGGTTACATTTTTTGCACTAACCATGGACTGTTCCCAAGGCGAGCAATCAACAAAGCTGAAGGCTAATGAATTACATGCGCAAATATGCACAGATAATGTCAATGTGAGTGGCAGAAACCTGCTGTTGCCTCACTGCTTTGACTGGTCGAGGTGGTTTCTGCAGCGTCTGGGGGGGCCTATCGGCGATAGAGATCGAGCATTATTGTGCTCACCCCGAGGCAGTGCCGAGCCAGAACTGAAGCAGACCTTGGTAGATCAACCCCAGGCAGATAGGTGATTGAGCGTCTGGGCGTTTGTGGAGCAACTGGAGAATGGTGGAGTGTTTCGGCTTCATCATCGACAGCTCGATGCCCCACTGCTGATTCTTCAGTTCAGTCCTCGACTGGGGTCTTGTCGCACTTGATTATGTGTCGTTTCTTTCTTTAGATCGGATCTCGGTCGTGGTTGTAAGAGCATCCGGGAGTCGTAGAGATAGCAGCTGAGTGTCTACACTTTTTGACGTACTAGCACGAAGTCACAACCACGATGCGTGCCTCCAAGGTACACACGCATTGACGGCATTCCTGAGCGGTGTGAGGCAAAGCAACAGCAAGAATAAAGAACGTCCATGTTGGCTGCTATCAAGGATAGCGACGATCAGCTTTCGTAGTCTCCCACGTTGCTTTTCGCTGCAGCCAAGAGGAGCCTGCAAAGCACTGGCCTTCCGCACTTATCAGGTGGTTCCGTTCAGCCTTAGAATGGTTGCAACGTTCCCCGGCAATTGTCGAGCGTAGCCTCGACTAGACCGATCACACAACGATTAGCAAACCGAAACACCTTTCGAGCCTTCAGGGCCGCCCGTGGATGAGACAAAGGCCATAGACAAGACCACGGAAAGCGACCTGGATCATGGGCTGGAATTCCCCCCGCTCTATAATTAGTAGGAGGGCCTGGAGGGAGAGCGACGTCAAAGCTGATGAAGTGACCAAGCTTGGTGCCTGACTGCCTGAGAGCCACCTGCCGTGGCCGGGATCGTCATCCAGAGCCCACCAGGCAGGCGCTTTCGGCAGCCATCCCACATCAACAACACCCCTGCTGGGGTTCTAGAACCTTGCGACATCCACACCCATTATCATGAATCTGGCTCCCAAGGTTATCAGCGTTCGTTCTCTATTTAATCCTTCTTTTTCTCCTCTGCACATTCTTTGACATCAAATACCACCCGCTCTCTTTTATTTGTTCTAGGGGATCACTGCTCTCTTGTCATCTCGTCATCCTGCCTCTCGGTCACTAAATCTCCGACAGGAGCGACTTTCCTCAGCTGCCGTGCAAGGCGAATAATCCCGCAAAGCAATCGGATCTGACCCTACGTCAGGGACATATCCAGCTCGTCCTTGCACGACTGGAAAATATTCAAACAAGAGGCAAAACAGGTAAAAATAACTCCAGCCATACCCTATCTCTGTATCTCGTCCTTATCTCAGCCAATGACAGAGCTGACCCGGGGTCTCACAGTTGAAAGCTTATCATCGCTTTATCACCGTGAACGCACGGCTTGCTGTACATATTTGCCTGTCACTGGCTGTCTTTTGAATTCTCCCGCATTCGTCCTCATCATTCTCCATCATCAAGCACACAATACCGCCTTGTCCTGTGGTGATACCCTGTTTGATCGAACCTGCTGCTGCTGGAAATCCCTCATACTATATACATACTCGGGCCCTTCAGGGGAACACCCGTGCTCCACTTTGCACATCACTGGGCGATTCCAGATCCATCAGCCGGCCAAGGATCTGAGACTATACAAAGACCCTCACCGCCACCATGACTCAAAGTCACGGCATCCCCCTTCATAGTCGTTCTTCTTCGGGTTCGGGCTCATCCAAAACGAGGGCTACAAGGCCATCAATTCACCGAAAGGGTGCGTCCTACTCAATATCCAAGCTGGGGTCTGGCCAGGTTCGGACAGTTGAAGTTGACAACGACTGGTTGCCCGAGATGGCACCTTTCCTCAATTACTGGTATGTAATTTTATACTATCCATCCGCTGCTGCCTACTCCGTACACCGCCGCATCCTTCCGCCCCTACTCCGGAGTATTCTCGTAGCGGACCCCTGGTCTCCTTATCAGCCCCAGCCCTTGCATATCGGATTCCTGCTTATCGGCTCGGCGTGTTTGTGTTTATGCTAACTACCTATAGTGGTATGTGTGAGAAGCAGATCAATGTGCCCGATGACCGCCTTCTTTATTGCAGTGAAAGGTATGACTCCTTATCTTTGTCAGCCCTATAAATCCGGCCTTCCCCAAAGCTTTGTACCTCTTTTCATCAAGTTTTCTAATATATCTCAATAGCTGCCGTCGCAAAGACACCCGAAAGCCTCTTTCCGCCTCATTCTCATCAACCTCATCGCTTTCATCATCCATAAATTCCTATAATCTACCGATGGCTTCTCCCCATATCGTGGCGCCATTTACGCCTACGAAGGTTCCCATCATGGCCTCTCAGCCCATTCGGATACCCAGCGACATGCACGAGGCCGATACGGATCTTGATCCAACCGAATGGAAGCCCGTGATACCTATGGACACTCATTCTCCGATTGTGACGACCTCGGATGCCTGGAAGTACCTATCGAAATTCCATGGCGATGAGTCTGCGCTCCCCATGCGCCGTGCAAGGGGCCATAACACGAGCTCCACTAGCCTGTCAACTCTTCCGTCTCTAAGCAACACTCCGTCCACGCCTTCTTCCGTGAGCAGTGTGGCTTCGGATTACATGAGCCAAATGTACGATGCTGCTCAGCGCCCTTTGCCTCCTCGCCATAAACCCTGCTTCTCCGGTAGCGGCAGTGTCACCAAAGGCGTGGGCTTGGTGGTTCCCCATATCGCAGTGATTCCGGATTCACCTGTTAACGCGACCGATAGCGGGTCTATCTTTCCTGCTAGCAGTGGTCTCTGGAACCCGAAGACTGAGGTTACTCCGGTCATCACTGTACCTGAGGGAACTGAGCTAACTAACTGACCCTGCTGCAGTGCAGCTTCTGGGTATATGGTGCATGCGAATGATGGTGGGCAACTGTTTGATTGATATTATTGTCTTTTTCCACACTGGAGTATGGGCGGTATATAGAATAAGCACAAAAAGGAAATGGTACGACCCATGTTCCTTCCTTTACAATTCAGATACTGATAGATAATATTAATAAAATGTTGAACACAATCATTCGCATGCATCATATACCCAGAAACTGCAGGCAGCTGGGTCAGTTAGTGGCCCAGTTCCCTCCAGCACAGTGACCACTAGTAGCCTCAACCCCTTACTATGCTGTTATTGTTAGTATGTTGGTGTTGACATTCACGTAGTTGGGATTGTGATGGGATGGGATGGATGCCTGCTTCCCTCTTGCGGAGGAATGCCCCGTAGGTGCCAGCATGAAGACATCTTAAATCACCGGGACGAGATCCGACAGATATTCCCAGGTGGCAATAAGGATAACTAAGGAAGACAATACCGAGCCATAGACTATGTAAGCACTACAAAGTATGTAGACAACGGCACGGTATGTCTAACCTCGGGTACTGAAGTTGAACAAAATCAACGTAATCGAGCGTTAGGTAACTTCATAGCTACCCAGTCGGATGTCAGTATCATCGTTTGCATTCAGGACAAAGCGAAACCACTGGGCTATAGGGCTCAAAGAACCACGGTCGAAATCTACCCTGTGACACCTTTGCTACTCTTCTATTCGTCGAATTTTCCCCATTTCATTTCATGTCAAAGGGGCTGTTTTCATAGATAAGGATGCACCTCGAGACATTGCATGGATGATGAAACGGCTGAACAACGGAGGTTGGTGTTGAGATATAAGTGCATGCTTCTTTGAATGAGTTACGAGGACAGGTAGCCTGCCCTAATTGCGTGTCCTAGTGTGTATTACGAAGGACTTTACGTTATGTTGCATGAATTGCTGCGGCAGCTTGATGGATGGTCTGTACAGAGACCCCGGGAAAATCGTTCGATGCAGTGGAAGGGTAGCTGGATACAAACCCACCCATACCCTTGTAATGATAGAGTATCATACATTGTAACTCGGCCTCGCCTGATTCAATCCCTAGTCCAGACACCAGCTTTATTGCAAATAGTGAACAAGCCACTACTCGTCATCTTCAACGACCTCATCGTGATCCAACGGCACAAACCCACCCTCTCTAAGGTCCATATTATCCAGGTCATCGTCCGAGAGACAGCATTCCCAGCATCCAAGTTGTGGGCGAAACTATTATGCACAGAACAAGACAAAACGTCAGCACAGCCTACCTAGACTGGTTGGAACACCTGGCAGGCGCAAGGACAATTATAAGCGCACCTCTTTATGGGGACAAGCCAGGATATTCGGATCCGTGACGCACTGTCCCCCACAGACTTTGTTTCCGGTGTCGATGCCGTGGGGTCTCCCGAATGCTGGTACGTTGTAGGGGTCTTTGTGCCCCTGTGCCTGGACGAGGGATGAGGCGAGAAGAGTGAGCAAGCTTATGGATAGGGCTTGGAGTTTCATTTTGGCGGTGGCTTGGCCCGAGGTTTGGAGTTGGAGGGATGTGGTTTTGATCGCGTCTTCGTGATATTATGGGCTGCAAGCTCAGCTGCAAGCTCGGCTGCAGGGGCGAGGCTGTCTTTTAAGCTGGAGTCCAGGAGCACGGGGAAAGTGTCAAGCAAGGGGGTGTTTGGGCGACGCGACTGGGAGGAAGGGGGTTTGTGTACTCCCTACGGAGTACGCAAGTGCAGATATGTTTTCTGGAATGCGAGGCAAACTCGCGTTTGTCATGTTCTTGGGATTCATTTCATATTGGTATGCTATATGTCAATGCTTTATCAGTCGATGAAGCTTGGATAGGCCATTTGAGGGGTCATGATGACTGAGAATTTAGCTTAGATTCGAATGTTTCTTGTGATGAATGCTCATCTTCAACTGTTTTTTGGATATCAGCATCACAAATCTTTTGAGATTTGCACAGGGGCTGGCCTATGGCCTGGGCACAAAAAGTCTCTTCTAGAGCTCTAAATGAAGAATAAACCTCATACAATCATACTAGAACTAGATTCCAAGCTCGAATGGATAGGCGCGGAGCCTACCAGCCAATAATGAACCAACATATGCTCGACCAGCCCAAGACAGTGGAGTAACCCGGACACACAGAGGCATGTTGGATCGCGTGAACCGGTGGGAAGCCTCGGGAAAAAGTTTGGCAGTATTTGGAACAAGATGACACCGAAGGGAGCAATCCGATGTCCTGTTCCTAAGGATCAGGAACACATAAGATCTGCAAGGTTTACACTTGGTGGTTACGATTGCAGCTGAGTTTCCGCGAAATCCATACGATGAGAGGCCGTCACTGGGCGAGTAGATGGTCGCGGGCTATCCGAGCATAGGGTGTCTGAACTGACAATGATGAGTCGTCGTACTGATTGTGTGTTGGATCCGGTGCCCAGTACCAGGGCGATGAATGACGCCCAAGAAGGACTGACGAGGTTCAACAATTACGTGTTGTCAGCAATAAGTGTATAGTGCATCGATGACCACGCATAGTGTATCCGTAACAGACTATGCTTAAACCCGAGAGGTATCATGGCGTAAGACTGACATCAAGGACTCAGTGGATTTTCGGTCGGGGTTGACAACAGAATCAGAATCAAAGGCTTCAGGGATGTGCACGATGTGTCAATTTAATAATATCCAAGACCCGAGAAGCGAGGGAAGCCGAATAATAAACCCAGGGGTGTGTTTGCACAAGCAAGAAAGAGGGAAGGCAGCGGTACGGTAGCCCAATGACAAGGGAGGGAAATGGGTTCCAAGGGTCTCCGCTCCGATTGGTGCCAGAGCCAGACTTCATTAGCCCGCCAGGCCACGCTGCAGTTCCCTCCTGCTGCCTCTCTTCCTTCTAGTAACAAGCCTTTGATTTCGCACCATCTTCCTGGTAGTGCTGAACGAGGCCACTGGGCTCTCTCTGTTCCAGACAGCAATCGCCATCAGCTGGCTGCCTACGAGGAGCCCGATGTCGAACAAGCCTATCCAACCTTCCATGTCTTACTCACACCTGGTGGATGGCTGTTTGTTGTGAGACTTTCACTCTCTCTAACTGTCATATTTGCACACAGAAACCTTCGGCCAGTCGCAGAGGCACATGCTCGCAAGTTGCTCCTCATCATCTTGATCCACGGCTTTTGTACAACACGAACGAGAAAGTATCTGCGAACACCGCGAAATCAGTTGACCAACAGCGTCTCCTAGAACCTTGCCCAACAAGCATAGTTGCGGGTAATAACTGTCAATCACCTGCTTGAGCTCTGTTCGCAATAAGCTATCACTAGCTCTCCAACGATAGAAGCCGTCGTCCCAGCAGATTATCCATATCATCAAAGCCAGATGCAAAGGACGATCGAAGTTACTACTCTCAGGCTATGACAGGAACCTGGTCTAGCTCTTGCCTCAGAAGACATTGCTATTGACGCATACATCAGTTTTGGATTCTGGTCAACGGCATCTTCCTCAAGACAGGCGAAACCCAGTTGGGGCAGACCGAAAGTGGCGGAAATCAGAAGATTGACGACAGAACCACAACATACTCTCCTGCTTGCCCTTTTTCGGACAAAACCTCTCGGGAGCATCTAGTGCAAACACCCCTTCGGATTCCCTTGTCGTCCAAGAAACGCGATGCCGTAACCTATATGTCGCGAACGACCCCCAATAAAGAGCTGCGGTACACCTTTGTCGGGCGGTTCTAGGTTCTCAATAGGGACAGTGATGATATCGCTAGAGTCGAATCTGGATCATTCTTTCGCGGAAGACTTCTGCCCTTGTTACATCATTCGCCTATCCTCCTTAGGGCGGTGTTGAGAGTTCGGTTCGATGTACTTTCGGCTCTTTCCAAGTCTTGATCGAGGCCATCTGGGATGAACTAGCCATGCAGCGTGGTAATTGTTCGACCAATGCAACGAGCCCACCAAGCCTGGCTCTCGGTTACACTAACTGTTCATTCTTTGCTTGTTGGCAGCCAAATCGACGGTGCGACGAAGGAATTTATACTATTCTTCATTGATCATGCATCGATTCTGCTAAACGGCCTTCACATATCACTTATCATGTCAGCAAGTACAACTCAGAGTTCTAAAATCATCTTTGGGTGATCGATCACCTTTGTTCAGACCGGCGGATAGGATAAGGCTGCGGCTGCATTCATTGGGTGAGATGTTTCGCTGACATAGGAATAATGAATGCCCGCGACCCAGCCCAAAGGTTGATGGGTCGTCGCCCAAGGGGTGCAGAGTACAGAGTGTATAGTCCATGAGTGGCTAAATTTCTCCACGGCTTCTTCGCGCCGGCATATGAGCTTGGCACTTATCAATTGCGCGAGGCGAGAATGAAAAAAAATAAGGCAATGCATGACGCTCAGAGGCAATGCAATGGAGGCACTACCTAGCGTGCACAGGCAGCGGGAAGCTGCCATGGAAAGGGGGAGGAACTGTCCGAACAACAATGTTCGTGAGTTCGACCGAACCAGATTATTGTGGTTGACGGATCAAATTGCCGGTGCTGCCAAATACGGTATTGTCGTCCCCACCCACGCTTTATACACCCAGCAACTGAACTGAGAGCTCGGAGGCGTCAACCGACGATGGTCCCTTGGGAAGCTGTTCGGATAGTCCCAGGCGCAAGCAGGTGGCAACCAAAGGAGGAATATCTGGGTCCCGTGATCGGCTCTGATTGACTGGAGAACACTTCCGACGTCTTAATGAGGAAGAACTAAAGCCCGGCTCCTCATGGTCGATGCCTTGTCTTCAGTAACGCCGACGAGGATCTCGGAAATTTGGGCTCCTTCCAAAAACGAACTGGCTCATACGTATCGTCGATGCCTCATTTTCGTCCTGAGTGGGCTTGGTGGAGCAATAATGTTTCTTCCAAAGTTTGGACAACGGCTGCCCATGTCTTGAGCATTGGTCTCAGCCGCTCTGCACGAAGGAGCCAGCATTAGCAGTCAGCACTCGTTTGACGAGTGCTCCGAGTCGTCCATTGGGCGCTCCGGCATACTGAAAGCCTCCCGCATCGCCGTCTCAGTGGAGCGCTGAATGCGCGTGTAGGCCTGAGCAGCCATATGTACTTTGCTCTTTTTTTAAGAACCATCCTTCCACACCGTCTCAAAATCTGGATTAATTATCAACAGAAACGCTCTGTCGCCACCCAGCTGCATTCAGTATTACATTGCCCACTGATATCTGTTCGCTATCGAGTCGCACAGCCTGCTTGAACCTCTTATAACCATGGACCAGAGACAATCCAACGCGCAGCACTCCGGGCAGAGGTAGGTCATCAGGTTTCATCCGTCGTACCTATTTTGCATCTCTCCGCGTTTGTAGCATTCCCGTTTGTGGCAGAAGCCAGATTGTCGTATTGCGGATGCCATGACTGATATCGATCGTCCCGCCAGTTCTCAGACCAACGGAGCCAGCCACAACGAGCACGCGGGGGAGCGCCGTGCCACCGACACCGACAATGAAACCCTGGAGTACTACAAGACATTCCTCGCGCGCATGCTTACCGTCGTTTCTCACGGGCAGCCAGAGGCCGTAGAGGGACTCTTTCAGACCGTTCGCTCAGGCGCCACGCAGGAACAAATCTTCGAGATGCTGGCTGAACTCAGAACAACCATTGGCGCTTTAGAACCCCAGAACAGAAAATGAACTACTGTTGTGATCATAGGGAGTATGGTATCTCGTCACTTCGGTACCATGAGCATGTGAGGATAATGATTTCGAGATTTTACAACCAACCCGACCGCTGTGGGAGACAACTTGCGAGACTTGAGTGTTTACCGACACTTGTGTGTCATGATTCGGTTTATGCGGCCTCGATACGCTAAAACAATAGGTGTCTTTGGAAATCTGTGCTAGTATTGGGAGGGAGATATATAAAATCCGGTCACTGCAGCTTCTTATTCTTGACGTTTGCTTGTCATTGTCTCTTTGCTTACGGTAATGCTAGTACTTTTCCCCTTCCATCAACGCATGGACTCGTCCAGATCTTACTAGCAGCAAATCTTTTTAAGTATACGTGTTTATCTCGAAATACTCTCGGATGCATTGATCTGGACGCGCCCCCAGTAGTCTAAGCCCTAGACAACCCCCGCCTCCACACAACGGCGATTCTGTGGCTCGAGAACGCAGCTACGTACTAACGTAGTTGCCGCTTTGCCAATGGCACACAATGTATCGTAGTTATGTAAACCACTCTATATACCGGAAACAAGCGTTGCTAATTTGGCCGACTAAAATCCGTTGGAAATGTTGACGTGGACTAAACAGTCTACTTACAACTCCTTTCTCCACGGAGATACAAAACTAAATGTACTTGGAGCCTGACTAGCCCCTTGCTGGTCGAATGACTGTTGAAGGATGCGTGGTCTGATTCGACTTCCAGAATTTATATCAGTGTTTAGAAAACGTACATATAGTAGTAAGTAGTCTTGGATATATGAAAGTAAGCTCGATGATGATTCCTCCTACACATCAATTCTAGTCAAAGCAGATCTAAGGAGTGCAACGACCAGTGAAACGAGGGTACAGAGAGCAATCCCGGACGGTGTACCGAGCACACAGCCAAGCGAGGAAGCGCTCCAGACCGAGACCGTAACCACCGTGGGGAGAGGTTCCGTACCTGAATTGAGGATTAGTACATGCCGTGGGATTATATATAAAAGGGGACAGGGAGAAACATACTTGCGCTGGTCGGTGTACCAGTAGTAAGGCGAGGGGTCCATGCCCTCGTGCTTGTAAGCGGCCATGAGCTCATCCCAGTCGTCCATCCTCATGCTTCCACCGACGATTTCACCGACGCCGGGCATCAGGACGTCGACGCTCTCAGTAACGCGGCGGTCTTCAGGGTCCTTCTTCATGTAGAAGGCCTTGATCTCGGCGGGGAAGTGGGTGAGGAAGATGGGGCGGTTGATAATGTCGGTCATTTTGCGCTCAGCGGCCTCGGCGATGTCGTCGCCGAACTCGTGGGGCTTGCCCTCTTCGTTGGGGATTTCGTGCTCACGCAGCCAATCAATGGCGTCGGAGTACTTCATGCGCAGGAAGGGGCGGCTGGGCATCTGGAAGTCGGGGTTAAGTGTGTCGATGATGGGCTTGGCGACAGGGTCGGCGAGGACAATCTCGAGAACGCGGCAGATGACGGCCTCGAGATGGTCAAGGAGGTCGGTGAACTGGATGAAGTCGAGCTCGGACTCGATGTGGGTGTACTCGGAGAGATGGCGGCGGGTGAGGGACTTCTCGGCGCGGAATGAGGGGCAGACGCAGAAGACGTCTCCGAGGGAAGGGATACAGGTCTCGAGGTAGAGTTGGGATGACTGGGTTAGGTAGGCGTCCTCGCCGTAGTAGTCGAATTTGAACAGTGTGCTTCCTCCCTCGACTTGTGTTTGGACCATGGCCGGTGGGGTCACCTCGGTGAGGCGGAGCTCGTCAAACGTTTGACGGAATGCCTTCAAGGTGGCGGCGCGGACTTTCATCACGGCTGACGCGGTCTCACCACGGAGGACTAGGTGGCGGTTGTTGTAGAGGGTCTGGGGATCGGAGTCGTGGGCCACACGGGTGGTGATAGCCTCCTTGTCACCGGCGGCGCGGCCGATGACCGTGTAGAAGTCTACATGAAGTTCCCGGTTGTTGGGGGCATGCTGCTTAGGAGGGACGGCCCGCATCTCTCCGTGGAGCGCAATGGACGTCTCGAGGGTAAGAGTCATGGCATCGTAGGTCTTGACCAGATCGCCAGTCAGGACACACTGAAGGTAGCCATAGCCGTCGGAAAGAGTCAAGAAGATCATATCCTTTTGAGAACGCAGGCGATGAATTCGTCCGAGAACGCGCACTCGGGTGCCAGGGGTATCTGACTCTGGCGAGCCCAGCTTGACAAGAGCAGGGTCGGTCACGTCAAGGCGAACCCTCACGGGCTTCGGGAGGGAAGTGTCTTCCTTGATCACGACCTTTTTTGCCTCCTCGAGGACAAGTCGGCGCTTCTCAGCCTCCTCCTTCTCACGGATAGCCAATTGGTGTTCCTTGGCGGCCTTCTTCTTGCGCTGTTCGAGCAGGTTCGTTGTCTTCTTGATCGCGGACTTGGTGGCCGGCTTCCACTCGAGCTTCGAGGCCGAGTCAGCACCCTCGCCGGTGGGCTCGGTTTCGGACTTGCGAGTCAAGTACTGGGCACCCGTGGAAGGGTCATGCTGCACAAATGCATGAAGGAGGGTCTTGTATGGGGCGGACTCGGAACCGGTAGCGGTAGAGTCGTCTCGCCCGACATCTTCGTCGATGTAGATGGAGGTCATCTTGGCAGTGTATTTTACAAGGTCAGGAATTCACTGGCAAGCGTGTTCGTGGAGTAGTAATGTATGCCGACTGGGGGAGATTAGATTGTGAGTCAATCTAGGGTCTGAGTCACACGAATCAGCATTTCTGAAGCGACAAAGGGGTGGGTAACTGAACGAACGAGTACGGATAATCAATGGCTCTGCGATAGTAACGTACCTGATACCCAATCAGTCCAGCAACAAATTTGACAAGCCCACAGACGGAGGGATGAAAAAGGTTCCTTTGGTTATCAATTTCCGGAGGGGTAATTTTCTGGCCGCATTTTATGCCTCAGGCAAATAGATAAGGTTTATCTCTAGACTGGTATGCAGAGTTGCAGACCCGACGCAGGCTCAATTGCCTACGCTTTGACTAGTACAAAACTTGAGGCTTATGTATCTGACTCTAAATATGGGAGTATATTATAGAGATCCCAAGCACCCTGCGAAGACAAATGCCAATGCGGGCTGGGAGACTCCCGATGCTACGCAATGAGGGAAAAGACCGATTTCCATTTTACAACAATGCACTGATTCAAGCCACCCGCTCCTATAGCAAGACGACACCATTCTGAGGCGCATCAACTCAGGATTCGGAAGGAATCTCTACTCCGTATGGATGACCCTGGGCTTGCTTAGATGGTAGTAATTCTGCAGCGGAACGGATCAAGGATCAGCCGAAATTGAGCCTCTTGCGGCCCCATCCCTGTCATTTGACAGGATTCTCTTCAGTCTTCAGTGAACCCCACCACAGCTTGCTTGCACATGGCTCCTTGAGTCCTGCATTGATGCCACCACTTTCCTGATTATCAATTAACAGTCGGTCAACAAGGTTTACCTAACTGTATCATTCTTTGAACTCAGAGTCAGCAACGTCAGCACCATCTTCTAGTCGAGTCCATGACTATGTCAAGGCCCTCGGACCACTTTCTGGCGGGCAACTTCCCCGCTTTTTCTTTCACGAGTTCATGACCGGATTTTGTCAGCGCATGGATCAGCTTTCAAGCGAAGAGCTGGAATCATGATGGATCGAATCTGTTTTTTCCTGGAAAAGAAGCTGAAATGAGATGGGCGTGCTGTCACAAGCCAGGGAGTTCAGATCATCTATTTTCATATCGATGACGATCTGCTTCGGCGAGGAGTTCCCCGGCATGAGCCATGTGAGTTCAGGTTTTGAACCAGGGAATGCCCCAAGATTGAATTCGAGGTAACAGGCACTTTTATTTACGATCTAGATTTGACTGTATATGGCATGCAGCTTTGTCTATGTTTTGTCCTCCCTCGTGGTGTGCTTGAACAACTTATTTCTCGTGCCCCTTTTCTTGTCCCCTGTAAAGCGTCAAATTACAATGTGCCTCCATTTTGTTACCCTTGCTCATCTCACTTGACAACTTGGCCTTAGAGTCTAGCATCGGTATTTTCTATGGCAATCTCTGTTGTCGAGGCTTTCTATAAGAGTTCGAGGCAGCACTTGGCTTGACGCTCTTCATAGCCATATCTGATTTGGTTGTATTCTATTGTTCGGCTCCCCTTCTCCAAGCACCCCTTTACTCCTTTCGGTTCCTGAATTCAACATCGACCCTTTCTTCAGTGGATTCTGCACTGTTTCTGGACGTCCAAATCATTTACTCTCTGCTCAGTGCCAGTCGCGCTTATCCCTTTCCAGCCTAAGAGATTCAGACCGTTCTTTGTCTTCATTTGAGACTGTATGCTGTGCTGTCATTGCGCGGACCCTTTTTTGACCCCTCGAGCGACACCAAGTAAATTACATTCCTCTTCTTGTCATCACGCCTTTTTTACCATTGCAACTTACTATATTTTCTTCCTCCTGCACAAGTTGCGTTGCGGCCCGTGGTCGGGAGTATTTAGTACTGGGCGGTGTTGATGCTAACCCCTATTAATATTGACCAGCCAACGCTAACAACTCCAGAAGGTCCGTCTGTCTCCCGTCTCTCCTTTCCACCAACCCTTCCCCAATGCACATTCCAATTGATCACTAGACTCCCTTTTAGACACGTCTCCATTGGGGCCTTTCTTTTTCGCGCTGTGACATTTTTATTCTTTTACTTCTTGTCACTCTTTCTCCTTCGCTGCTCTCCTTGGAGCTCCTGTTTCGCGGTTTTCCATTCTTCTCGGGGTGACCTTCAACCCCATATTTCTTCCTCTTTTACTCTTTGCTTAATACGTCGATTTCTCCTATTATCTACTTTCCTTGACTTTGGTTTCTGCGTCGGGTCGACTTTTTAAAGCTCTTTGCCCTGGAGACGATTGTATCCATTTGGCTCCCTCGCCATGCAAACCTCCGATGCCTCTAACATCCCGAGTCGTCTGAAGTTTTCTCACCTAAATGCAGACTCTACTGGATTCTCCCACGGAGCGTACAATTCAAACAGCCTCCCCTTGCATGGATTGTCGGACCGGAACCATCGTCGAATAAACATTCCCGCCATCAACACATCTGCCACCCCGGCCGATAATATGGCAACCTCGGGCACAGCGTTCGATATGAACTTTACCCCCCTCCTTCCTTCCCAGCTGCTCCTCGGCTCGCCATTTCAGCCCGGCACTCCCTCCGCGTTTACTTCGCCTCAGTTCACCAATTACGGCGGCTTCCCTCAGAACCCGTCAATACAAGCGGCACAGAACCAACTCGGAAGCCCGACGCAAGCTACCCACCATAATGCCGGCTTATACTCAAACATGTTGGCTGCGGAAGGCTTGGGTAATCAGCAGATGATGGCTGGCCCCCAGTCCCCTGTGGGTGGTTTGGGCGGACTAGGGAATGCCGCATACGGAAGCCCTGCTGCCGCTGTGACTCCTGGTCTTCTTTCAGGCACAAGCCGAACCGTATACCTTGGCAACATCCCCCCGGAGACCCCAGCAGAGGAAATCCTCAACCATGTTCGCAGTGGTCAAATTGAGTCTGTTCGTCTGCTTCCCGATAAGAACTGCGCCTTCATCTCGTTCTTAGACAGCAACTCTGCCACACACTTCCATTCAGACGCCATCCTTAAGAAGCTAGCCATCAAGGGCAACGACATCAAAGTGGGCTGGGGCAAGCCATCGCAGGTGCCCACCTCAGTTGCCTTGGCCGTACAGCAGTCCGGCGCGTCGCGTAATGTGTATCTCGGAAACCTACCAGAGGAGACAACAGAGGAAGAGCTGCGAGAAGAGCTCGGAAGGTTTGGCCCAATTGACACTGTAAAGATTGTCAAGGAAAAGGCCATTGGCTTTGTTCATTTCTTGTCCATCACCAATGCCATGAAAGCCGTTTCCCAGCTTCCTCAGGAGGCTAAATGGCAAGCTCCTCGCCGGGTCTTTTATGGTAAGGATCGATGCGCCTACGTTTCGAAGACCCAGCAACAGAACGCCGCACAGTTCTTGGGGATTGCGCCGGGATATGCGCACATCCTCAACTCTGCAGATCGTGACCTAATCACCAACGCTTTAGCCCAGCAATCCGTGGCTGCAGCGGCGGTGGCCACGTCTGCTGGCGGTGTCAACAACCTGGGCAACCGAACCATCTACCTCGGCAACATTCACCCTGAGACTACTATCGAGGAGATTTGCAACGTAGTGCGAGGAGGCCTTTTGCACCATATCCGATACATTCCAGACAAGCACATCTGCTTTGTTACCTTCATTGACCCAACATCAGCTGCTTCTTTCTATGCTTTAAGTAACCTCCAGGGACTTATGATTCACAACAGGCGGCTGAAAATCGGCTGGGGAAAACACTCCGGTCCTCTTCCTCCTGCCATTGCGCTCGCCGTCAGTGGCGGTGCCTCGCGCAACGTGTACGTCGGCAACTTGGATGAGTCTTGGGCTGAAGAGCGTCTGCGTCAAGACTTTGCAGAGTATGGTGAAATCGAATTGGTGAACACGCTTCGAGAGAAAAGCTGTGCCTTTGTGAACTTTACCAACATTGCGAACGCCATAAAGGCCATTGAGGGCATGCGCAACCGGGAGGAGTACCGGCGCTTCAAGATCAACTTTGGCAAAGATCGATGTGGAAATCCACCTCGTCAGACTGGAAATGCTGGACAGCAAAGCCGTAATGGCAGCGGTATCGAGGGTGCGCAGTCGCCACCTCCGGCGCTGAATGGCTTCCATGCCCTTGGCCAACCTGGCACTCAGCCTAGCCCAGCGCGTCCGGTGCTTTCACCTGCCCCTGGCTCCACTGGATCTCAGAACGGTCAGCAGAGCCGACACTCCCTACAGACCGTAGCGTCTCCGTCGGGCATCTTGAACAATGGCTCCAACAACCCGCTGACCATGTACCTCAACCAAATGTCTGCCCAGCAGATCCAAGAACAGGAGGACCGAATGAACGACCCCCTCACCCTGGCGGCTCTTCAATCTCAACCTCAGGTTAATCACCACCATCAGCAGTCCCTCTACCACCCGACAACCAGTGAACTTACCAATGCCGGTATTGAAGCCCCTTTGCATCAACACAAGCCTTCGGTGAACGGATTTCTCAACATCAACAACGGCTCTGCCGCTCCCGGCCATAATGCTACTGCAAGTACCAGCAGCCTGAGCGTACCCCGTGCGCAACATTCCCGGGCTGTGAGCTTGCCTTCCTTCTCTCAAGAGCCGTTTGGTCCCATTTCTGGTCAGCCGGGCCCCGGCCGTTCTGGGGCATCGCACCACCCTCAGAGCAGCTTCTCTGGCTTCAACTCCGCCCTTGGTGGGCTCAACCATTCTGGCTTTGGCTTAGCCATTCATAGCGAGAACTCATTGCCTGGCTGGGCGGAAGAGGAGATTGGGGCCAAATAAACGCCCTCTGGCTCCGGATATTATTCTTTCTTTTTTAAACCCCCCCCCCCTTTTTTTTTTTTTTTTTTTTTTTTTTTTTTTTTTTTTTTTTTTGCTTTTCTTTCTGCCATGGTTGATCCTTTTCTGCAATTTTCACGTTGGAACCTACCATTATGCTTCGTTTCTACTGTATTGGTCTGTCTTGCTTTCTGCCTTTTTTGATGTCGATCAATCCCCCATATTAATGTTTTAATCCCCTTTCTTTATACCGTTCACATGTATTGCTAGCTGGATATGATACTTTCCCCTTCATTTCTCTGTTTTCTCTTTTGTTCTTGACCTTTACAATTTTGCTCATCTCTCTTTGTCTTCGAGGATGAGGTCTTGGCTACACCATAGACTGGTTTGGCTCTGGTCTATTTCTATGTCTCGGTCTCTTATTGCATTTGTGATGTCAGAATTAATCCGGAGATTACAGCGGTTTTATTGCGTGTTGATAATGGACGGAAGCCCAAGCACTTCCGGGGATAGTCTTAGGATGGCAATATAGCCATGGGGGTTAAGAGGTGGAAGGGTGCAGAAAAACAATATCAAGGACATACATCTAGATCTATAATGTCAGTGTGAATGTCTATCATCTTGAGTTGCGAGCTGTGTATAGCTGCTGCTATAACAAGGATGGCCAGAGAAATAAATAATCATAATCTTTCTTGCGATCATTTTCTTTCGATCTAATAATGATATACCTCAGTCTATCCATGCCTCGCCCCAGCTGCTCCAGCATGAGGACGGACGCGGACCGGAAGAACCTCTTGCCGCGCTTCAGTAAATAACATTCATCAAGCATCACCGCCAACTCCTCACTTCACCTTTCGAACTCCCTTCGTTAGATTCTTTTTTGTTTCCTACCAGCTTGCTCTAGTCTACTGCTTGGCTATGTCTCTACCACCTGAGCAAATTAACATCAAACGGCGCCGTGAAGAAGAGCCGGTAGACACTTTATGTAAGTGCTATGATGCCCACCCCCCCAACGAGAATTCTGATCTTTTCTATTCTCATCTTTACAAAACTAACTGGGCTCAGATATCCAGTCTGAACTACATCAGACCAAACGCCGATTCACAGACTTTGTTTTCCAGCGAGTCACAGTCAAAGCTAAGACTGCCCAAGAAAATGGCTCACCTGTTCCGTCCCATCTTGCGCCTGCGCAGAGAGTCATACGGAGTCCTCGCTCTGTAAGCAGTCTCTATCAGCCTAAGACTACCAACACCGCTGGTGGGGGCTATGTGCCTATGGTGAGGGCAACATCACCGGGAGCCGAGCTTCGCGAGAAAAAGAGAATTGCCACCGTCCGAAAGCAGGCCGAGGATAAGTTGCAAAACGCTCTCCATTCCTCTTCGGGTCCGGTAAAGCCGATTCCAGATCCTCGGACGATCGGCCTACAGAAAAGCGACGCAGCACCAATTAGTCGAGGCTTAGTGTCTTCTACGTCCAATGAGGGAGGTACTCAAATCTCGCCAGCTGGGGTGGCGTCGTCTATACGCCGTTTCCAGATCTCACGAAGCGGCACGCCTATGGGCCCTCTACGCAGTACAGGAGGCGGTGTCCAGAAACGGAGAGCCGACGGCGCAGTGGCAGTCTTGGTGGAAAAGCTGCGGCGTGAGCCTCACTCCAGACGAGCCTCGTTGGTTGCAGATGCAGCAGGTCGAGCTGAAGTTACTGAGTCTTTGACACCTTC
Source organism: Aspergillus incahuasiensis (assembly GCA_003719405.1). NCBI lineage: Eukaryota > Fungi > Ascomycota > Eurotiomycetes > Eurotiales > Aspergillaceae > Aspergillus > Aspergillus incahuasiensis. Next base: position 91,153 of record RHLP01000040.1, read on the forward strand.
CCGTCCCCGAAAGCGACCAGTAGTGAATCAAGCTGAGAAAAAATGGCGAGAGGAGCGGCAAGGAGCTATCTCTGCTGCCAAAGACCAAATCTCTCAAGTGCTCGAGAAGGGGGCACAGGCACGTCAGAGTAATTGGGAAGAAGAGTCGGACAGACTAGCACATCAGTTCGAGCAGATTGCATTGGAGCTAGAAGGGGGGATGGATGCAGAACCAACCGGTCCGAGCCACCATACGGCACCCTCGGTACCTCGTTCGGCGATGCCCAAACCCCAACTCAAATACCAGCCGCGAACCCCTAACAAGCACCGAGCTGCACCGCCAGCAGCAGAACCTGAAAAGGTAATCGCTCACACAGAGCGCGAGGATGGCGGCGAGAGCGACGATGACTATGTTTACGACACATACATTCGTCATCCGCTCCCGGAAAAGGTGCTTACAGACCCACTAGTCAATCCCGATTTAGACCACGAAACATGGTTACGGCACCATGGGATTGATAGTAACCGCCAAGATGTTGGCGTTATTGTCATTACACCAGAGGATGAGATATACTGGGAGGACTTCGCGGAGGAGGATGATGACGAGGATGCGTGGGATAGCGAAGACGGTGATTCGAATGGTGAGTGGCATTCAATACGTTGATAAAAATTGCACGCAGTTAATTGGGACGGTCCTAACAATAATAGCTGAAAATAATCCCGCAAATGACTATCCGGACGAGGAACTATCTTGGGATGACGAGGAGGACGATGCGGCAGCTGTCTACAGGAAATACCGACATGGGTCCGACGACGAGGAGTATGACTTTTCCGGCAGCGAGGGTGGTGCTGACAGATATGGAAACCCATACGGACGGTCGCACGCAGAGTTTGATGAAGACTAGTAGATGGAAGCAAGGAGATCCAAGCTTCAAAGGAGCCGTGATGCCACCTCGAATTCCTTCTGCAGCGCCTTGCAGCGATATTGCAGAACGGATTCTTGGATAATCCTAGTGATACAGTCCACGCCGAGTGGTTCGCGAACTGATCAAGGGCGCATTCTTCATCATGCCGTCTTACCCTTTCCTTCAGACCTTTTCAGATCCAAGTCCAATAGGAATACGTCCAACCACGCAGTTGACCAAATCAGTCGGCCATCTTCAATCCTCACGGTCACACGGCGCACTGCTGAAGAAACGTGAATGAATCAAATCCTTGATAGGCCAGCAGACGGTGAAATGAATACCACGGAATCCTTCATCCTTTGCATATTCTTATCAAATGTCGGCTGTCACCCAGCCGAGCCACCCAATGGAGTCAAGCAGTCTCCACCATGATCTCGAACACCATACGACAAACCCCTCGTCCCACGCGAGCGAGAAGGAATGGGTCTGCAGATACGGCCGGGGCATATTACTTTTTCCATCGCGTGGGAGGCTGCACGGGGAAAAGCTTCACGAATAGCAACTAAACGATAACTAACGAAGGATTTCCTTCTCACGCCGTAGGTAACTCAATCCAAACAATGCTGAATGCACATAAATACCTTCCCTTCCCTTCTAATCTCCAGTTCTATGTTTTATCCTTTCGGCCGGGGTCCAAATCCTTCGCTCGATCGGTGGGTTCTGCAGATTATTCGCAGCGTGCTTGCTAAAAGCTGACAGCTGACTGCTGACGCTACTCCTACTAAACAACCCAGGCAAGGGTCGAGGCGAGCTGGATGCCCAAACAGTCGATCCTGCCGGGCGGACGGGTCGGGGGGCGGCTGGTAGGTAGTTGTGCAACTGGTGCTAGACTAGGCCTTGGTGGTTTGCAGGCGACGGCGTATGCGCCACTACTCATTATTCGTACGGACTACGGAGTACGAAGAACTCGCATGACAGGGCTATTCTATTATTCCTCGCGCGAGGCTTTGTTAGGCAGTATCTTGCGCCGAGAGAAAGCTACCCTGAAGTAACGGTATATCAAGAGCTGCTAAGTAAGAACTATGAACCTAGACACAAAGGCAATTGTTGTTCGTCTAGTTACTTGTCTAGCAGAATAAGTGTGTGGCCATCTCTGGCTCTGCCCTTGCGTTTGGGACTCTCGGCCGTGGCTTCGGACAAATTCTTTCCAACCTTGGCCGTCTGTACTCCGTAAGATTGTCCTGCCGCTTGGCGAGGCTGGGGCTCGCTCGGGCACGGACAGACAGCGTACGGTACGTATTCCGTACGGACGACGCATACCGTACGGAGCGCGAAAGGCTGTAAGGTCTCATTTTGTTTCGTACATTACACAGCCTTCCTCTTTGGAGGCTCATGAGTTGTGTCCGGTCTACTCCCTCCGTACTCTGTTCTGTAAGCGGAGGCTACTGACTCATTGGGACATAGGCCTAACTACCAGTGTTGATTTGGCTGTAGCACTAAACAAGACTCTGGTCTTTTGAGCATAGATTCAGACAGTCGCGATAGATCGGTACACTCAGTAGAAGTCGGACTGTCGTATGATGCTTCGTACAAGGGCTGGGAAGGTCACGTGGGTGCGGCGGACGCAGTCATGGATGGATTGATTGATTGCCTCCCTCAGCGAGTACGTACGACGTCGACGTAGTCGTGGCAAACCAGTTTATCTAAGGCGTTAGGCACGCGCGATCTTACGACTGATTTGTATGAGATCCAGTGGCTTGACTTTTGGCATGTGATATGTTTTTCTGTTTTCTTGATTCTTCGATGGGTATTTCATTTGTGGTCGGGTCAAAGGCTCCCCGGCCTTTGTCTCTAGCTAGATACAAAATGCCAACCACTGTCTGTGCCCAGTATCTAGACTCTAGAGCGATTCCAAGCAGGTAGGTAAAGTAATGCGATATCGGTGCCGGTATCGAGGTATCATAACATGATGGCTCATCATATGCATGCTGGAATACAGAGAGCCTCCCAATGATTGTGCGTGTAAATTTGTTCGTAGAAAAGGAGAAAGAAATAAGATGGAAATGAAGATCAGAAGGTGAAAGTAGATGCTGAGCTTTGTTGAAGATGATTGTGGATTCGGGGACACTGGCGAGCTAGCTGCCCAATGCCTTTGGCGATGGGGATGAGAGCGAGTAATATATGGGGGTATCGAGAGGTGGGAGGTATTATCGGCCGTTGGAAGAGGATAGGAGGTGGTAAGGGGGGAATTAGGAAGAAATAAGTCGCAAAAGGCAAGCCAAGAAGAGGTACACAGGTCGGCTAGATCACCTCGGCAGTCTCTTCCTCATGACCTCCTCCCGGTCCTCCCTCATCCAAGGATACCAGATTCCAATCCACTCGACAACTCCAAACTGCGGCTTCCCACCGTACCCGGAGCGCGAGTCCGCTGGCGGCTGGGAGAGTGCGTGCGGGGACTGGCCCGAGATGAACTCGCCGTCACGCATGCGCCGCTGCTCCCTTAGCGTCGGGCACTTCTTCTCTTTGATAAAGCGGTAGAACTTGCACTGGATCCCCTGGAAGCCCTGGCGAGGGCGATTGGCAAACTGCCGGTTGAAGGACTCACGGACTTCCTTCCACTCCTGGCTCAGGTCGACGCGATGATACCAAATGAAGTACATCTCCTCTTCCTCGTACTTGGGTCGCGGCTCGCGGCGGCGGGTGTCCCCGCGGCCGCCGCCTGAGCTGCTGGCGCTGTGAGAGTGGTGGCCGTTTGTGCTGGAAGTGCTGGAGACTGAGGAGTAGCGGTCTCGGGCGTGAGGTTCGGGCGAGGAGTTTGCTGAGTAGGAGTGCGAATGATAAGAGCTGTATGGGTCCCGGGGATCCTGGGTGCTGCTGTGGCTTTGGCTGTGTTGGTAGGGGTTGTAGTGGTGGTGGTGATGATGGTGATGGTGGTGTTGGTTCTCAAAGCCGTGAAAGTAGTGAGTTGGGCTCTGGGGGTAGAGAGGCGAGTACTGCGGCGTTAAAGGGCCAGGACTAGGACCTGGCCCGGTGGCATAGTGCAGTTTCGAGGCCGAGAGCGAGCCGGCTGCTCTGTCTGCCTCTGCCTGGGGGTTCAGCAGGGAGTCGATAGCCATGCTACGGCTTGGGCGGTGGGAGAGTTCAGTCATGGTGAGGGCGGGGGTGGTAAGGTGTGTGAGAGTGTTGTGTTGCGACTTGTCCAGTGAGGTGAAAGTCGAACGAAGCGGAGGAACGGGGACAGCGCGCTTAAGAGGCGGGCATCAGAAACACCAACAGGCAGAGGTCGATCCGGTTGGAGATTTGGCGAGGTCAGTAGTCGCAGCATCCATGCAGCGTACCGAGTCCCTGGGAACGGCGGGCCTGTCACAGAGGGCGCTGAGGACCGCCCCTGTTCGCGTTTGGCGAATGTCGTCAAGTCCGATGCGCTGCACTGCGGAGCGTCTGCGGCACTGGCCAGAAGTGGAAAGAGCGCTCGGCTGGCTTCAGGACTGTCGATGAGGCGACGCCGCAGGGTTGGGGTGGGAGAAGACGGGGATGAGTCGAGTCGTGAGGACGACAGGCGCAGTTAAAGGTGCAGCAGCAGTGATTATCCCACTGTGACAGAGCTCAGATTACTCCGGACGGAGCAGACCAAAATGCAAAATAAGAAAACATAAATCCCAAAGAATAATAATAATAATTAATGGAGCCAATAATCATGATTTGCCTCTCGCTCTCACGATACCGTTAGATCGGGTAATTTCTCGTCAAGCGCACGTATTTTTCCCCAACCAGAGAGCCGCAGTGTCATCCAACGGTGGGCGTGACAAATACTCGTGCGTTATCCAATCTATCCCGCCCAGCCTACTGTAGCTCCCAGGCGCAGGAGCCCAGGTATGTACAGGGATGCAGCATTCCTCTGCCTCTGCGTGCCTCGGGAGCAGGAGAGACATCTGTCTCATCGGCGAGCGGGCGGCTGCTAAATTAAAGCAGAGACTCAGACACGCAAGGACGCTGCTCTCCGGCTCCGGTCTCGACCGGGATGGAGACACCATCAAGGATGAGCCCACTTCCAGGTGCCCTAGGGTCGTCGGGGATGAAGATCCGACATGACGATGGTCCGCTGCTGCTGAAAAGTGAGAAAATGACAGTAGTCTGCCTGTCAGGAGAGAGGAGAGGGGGTTGGCAACCAACAGGTGGCCGCGCTGTGATTGGCTGTGGAGGGGCGGTGGCTTTTGCTAGCTTACCGTTCTGTCGGGCCGGCCCAGCCAATGGCAGCCGCCCAAAAACACGATGTGAGTGGGGCGCAGGGCAGGAATAACAAATCTTGCCCTCGCACTCTTCACAAACTGCACGTCTGAGTCTCATGCCTGCAGTCCAGATGCCAATCTGCACGCTTGCCAACTCATCCTCCGCCAGTCTTGCGCTGCCTCTCTGTCGAGATGCCTGGCCTGGCTGGTTGGTTGTACATCCTTTCGTCAGAGGCGGCCGGGCGAATCACGACTCCCAATCAATGCATGACAGGCTATATTAAATATCCTTAAGGATCAAGATGAGGCCCGGCGAAATCTGACGATTGCCTAGTCCGGACATAGCTCCCTGCGTGGTGTCTACGGATCAACTGACAGAACATGGCACTATCCCGGCACCTGCATACGCCCACAATAATCAGCCCCCCAGCTAACGCGGAGGTCAGTTTCACCTGCCGTCGATGATCTCAGATGTATCACCATCCCTCTCGTTTGTCGTTGCTTTCCGGGCTGCTTTGCTGCAAGGACTCAGCCGACTGGTAGTCTTGTGCTTACCCCGTAGCCTGCCCGGTCCTATCATAAAGCAGTCCAGGTCGGAACCGAGAAAAGAAAAGAACTTACTATTATTCCATCATACATCGAGTAACAGATGCGAATCGATGCATACATCATCTCCACAAGGCATTTGTCACACTGACCAGATTCTCAGGTGGGCCGATCCAGCTTTTTGTCGCAGCGGGCTGAAGATCGGTTCCTTTTTGGTTTCCTGACAAAGAACGCCCTCTTCTCATCGCAGGTGCCGGCAGAGCTTCGTCAGAAGTATCCAGGCCAAGACGGGGGAAGCTGTGGGCCTGCATTGCGGCACAGTCAGGGCGCGCAAGTAATGTGCAAGCTTTGCGATTACAGCCCACTCCAAGAAAAGCCTCTCGTCGCTCTCTCCAGCTCGTGATTGAACGATTTGAATGCTTCAACTTTGGTACGGGGAACTCCGAGCGGATCCATCACAGTGAATCACATCATCAAAGGCTCGATGCAATTTTGAGGTTAGAGGATCCGAGTCAGGGTCGCACCTGCTTTGTCTGTCGCTGAGTCGCCGAGTCGTTGATCGTTGATCCGCCCCTGTCAGGCTCAGGCTGTTTGCTGTCATACGCCACCTTTCGAGGAAACATCAACATACAACCTACTCCGGAGTAGTACCTGCCCTCGGAACCACTTGCACTTAGTGGTCGACTAGTCGTCCGTCACCTGCTGCCAGTGCCTGTCGCGTAGATCGCAGGATTCTTCAAACAGGTTCCTACCAAGTCCGGTAAGGTGCCTCAGTCCGTCGAGCGGCGAAGGATCAACCCCGGAGCTCTGAACCACCGACGGCCCTTTGATTCCCTCCAGTCTGAGCTAGAGCTAGGGTGCCACTCTCCTTTGACAGCGCATACCCGCAGTCGATTTCAATCACGTGAGACCGGCGTCTTTGTTGACGTTGAGCTGCTCGAGAAACAAAGCAGGCTGAGGAATTCATGCTTCTTCCAGGTGCTTCGCAACCATCCACAACTGGCTCTGCAGTAAGGAAGTGGCCGAGATGGGCGTTCACTCTGAGGCTCAGTTTGCCGTGGTCCGACCGGCACTGTAACTCCGACCGAGGCAAAAAAGTATGAATGCGATAAAGACAACAGTGGAACACTGGAATCAAGTGGACCCCAAAGTGCGTACACGGCGTATTCCACGAGAGCCGGAGTTCGGTCGTCACTGTCCGTCTGCCTCGTACCTTTGTTGACTCCTTCTTTCCCCCCTTTTCCCTTGCAGAGTCGATGAAGAATCGGTTTGTTCTTGCCCTCCTTCAGGCATCGCCAGAGACAGTGGCGCAGTGTACACTTCCAAGCCTCTCAGAGTCCAATCAGGACAGCTGGCCAGATTAGATCCTTGTGGTGGCCCAAGCTCGACTTCCAGAACACTCGAATCGATCTGGGCGCGGGGAGCTCACCAGCTCGAGCCACCTAGGACGGGGCCAGCCTAGGCCAGAAATATACGAGAGCCAATGAGGACACTGCGGCCGGGGAGATCCCGCCATCACTCGACCTCTTATCTTCATTCTTCACCTTGCGTCGCTCAACGGTCCTGCAGCTCTCAAGGAGTTGATCCAGACTGACCGACTAACTGGCTGCCTGTCTACCTGTAGCTGCAACTGCATTACCCCGTGCATTTTTACACAATCGACCTCATCAGCAAGGGACTCGAGTAAGCGGCCTTCTCGGATCACCGTCTAGCATGCTGTACGAAGTACCGAGTATCGTCCCTGGGAATGCTGACTGTCGGTGAGCCAAGAGTTCATGGATTGACTGTTGTTTGCCTTTTCACCTGTGAAGAATAAGCCCCTGCCTGCCCAGCTGTTGATATGCAGTTATGTGTGCGATTGTTTGCATAAAATCCCATCCTTAGTTATGCAGTCATCTCCGCTCCATAGCCACATGCGCTCAAGATTTCAACGACTACGTATGAGGCAACACGCACCTGTACTTAATACTTAGTACTTATGTCCATGTTGAACGTCGACCTGGCCGCGACGTTATTGCTGCAAGAACTCCGAGCCCTAGTAGTCTCCATACAAGCCTACTCCGCTAGTATGAGGCTATGAGCCCCCGTCAGGCGTCTTAGCTTAGATATCCACAATCACAGTCATATCTCTAACCTTAAGAAATCCACCTCCCGGATCCCTGATCATTGGTCTTCTCGGCTATATTTGCTTCTGATTGGCAATCTCGTCAATCAATTAATCCATTCCACCGCCCCCACAAGCACGCGCACGAGCACGTCGAGCAAGGATTAAGAAGATGTGCTTACCGTCGTACTAGGCGGGCCACCGCTGCACTACTGCACTGCAATCTGCAGCCCCCAGCCCATCACAGTCGCAACTCGGCAACCCCCCTTGTCGAGATCATAAAGAGTGTTTACAAATAAAGAGCTATACCCTAGACCTTTATCCCGTTGGGCGTTAGGGTCATCTCCGGGGTCGGAGGCTAGACGAACAAGGCAGTACGCAGACTCCCTCAAGGTCGAAGCTCGAGTGGCCTGTGTAGTGTGCACATATATTACCTCAATATGTGGTCCAGCTCGCTTGCCGAGATTATTGGAGCCTGGACCACAGTACTCCCGGACCCTCGATATTAATCGAGACCGGAGTACTCGATGTACATAGGGTCATGGACTGGCTACACAGCATATGGGGCCATCCTAGACCCATGGACCCATGATCCGCCTAATTTCATGTAGGTTTGGGGGCCGTCCCGGCACGTTCGTCACGGCCATGCGCAAATCCTTCTCATGGCGACAACGTGACAGTCCAGCCACTGGTTGCTGTGCCTGTGCGCCACTGGCTTGTTGAATGCTCCGGGGCACATAAGTGGCCGCTTTGGCAGGTTGGCAGTGCCACTAGACTGCCATTCTGGTAGGCGGTGCATCCTGGCTTGAACTCTCGAGCTCGAGAGCTCTTATGTTATTTGCTGTCGTTCATGACAAGTCGTTTCGATAACAAGTACGGGTCCGGTCCTCCCGTATTGTAAGACATTACTCGGGGCGTAACCCCGCGGGCCGCGAAACACGATAAGATCAGACTGCAGGTGCAACAATTAGGCATCGGAAGGACCCTGTCAAATCACAGAGCTCGGGCGAAATACTTCTTCCAGTCTTCCTTTGTCATTTCACACCCGCCTTGTGCCATATTAAAATAAACTGGCCGGGGCCGGATCTTCAACAGACTGCGGCTTTGGGGTAAACGTCTGAATGCGGCAGGAGCTAGCTTGGCTTTCTTGCTAGGGTTTCGGCCGGGCCTAGAGGGAACCATAGGTCTGTGATTTCAAATTCTCAATGGTGTTTCGTGTTTCGGCTTCACAGCTGGATCCTCAATCATGACTGAATAATTATTGGCCGATCATCCGGGCCTCAGAAGAAACGTCTCCTGGAATGGTCAAACTTTATCCAAGCCTAGTCCGCCGTCCCATGGCTGGGCAGGTATCCCCGGAGCACAACCGCCATTTGCGGAAACGGAGTAAACCTCGAAGCTCGGCTAGTCGGTTGAGTCTCCGATCGAAGTGACAGACGGAGTCTTGATTCCGTGCCACTGTTTTCTGGTTCTGCAGTTAGCTCAAGGCACAAGTCAACCCAAAGAGGCTCGACTATTCGAATGTACCATGGATCTATAGCTTATGTATGGGGTGGCTTGATGCCGTTTGCGCCTTGTCCAAAATTCATCTGCTGACAGTGCTGAGCATTCATTCAATATGTCGATCATCGTCATGCCCCATTGACAACCTCCGACAAAGAGGCAGGGATGCTGTGCTCTTGGATCATGATTGCATCAGACGGCCAGAGCCCAGACGCGGGAGGCTGCCAGTACTATACGGAGTATACCACGTTGTCCAGCTTCGCTGTCCCACCTTGGGTATGTGCTGCGTTTGCCATTCCTGGTGTGGCACAGCTATCGTACATACGGAGTGCGATACCGATAGCCGTGTCAGGTGGATACAATAATGATCTTAACAACTAGACAGCCTTCATATTTTTAAGCGCCGTTGGTTCTTCCTGTATTGTTATTGGAGATTGGAGATTGGGTTCCCTCAACAGGCTTGCCGTTTGAACTGTATGGCCGCCTCCATATGTATATAGTTCTCAGATCAACAAACGCTATTATTATGAGGTTGTACTCAATCCCTACGTTGCATCCGGTCTGGTATAGCATTGCGGGCGTGCGGCAGATCCCACAACGGAAGCCCAGAAAGGCATAAGCGTCTAGATTGGCACAACAATCGGATTTCGGACGGGGCCTGTACGGAGTACGTACTCAACCGTGTCCTTCATTTTGAACAAAGAAAGCCGTTAGATCGACGTTGGCAAGCCGGATACAAGCTTGTTTACTGGCTCCATGACATGAATGACATCACGGAGATGAGTTAATTAGACGAAGCCGGACCAACTATGTACCAGATTCATCACGCTCTTGAGGTCATCTGGTCAACATGAGGTCCAGGTTCATGGCTGACCCGTAAATGGGCTTGCGCGGCTTCAGATTGCCAGTCTAGAGCCATAAAACGGGGATATCGCCGTTGGTATGCGGGTAGAGACGTGCTCCGGGGTCGTCTCATCGTGACTCAGTAAGGCATTTTGTCTCGGAGATGATAGCTGGAGATCGAAGCTGTCAAAATCTGGTATTCCCATTGGCTCTTCGCCCGGAGAGATGGTGGGCACTGAGCACTGAGCAAATGAAATGAAGGAGAGCAACGGGCAAATTAATCTCTCACGCGGAACAACAGGGATCATCCTGTTTTTAGGGTAATTAGCCTCTGATCGTTGTCAGAAACAAGTGCCATCTCGTCACATCCTTATCCTCAGCTGGTAAGTTTCATTCTTTGAGGCGCGGGAATTTAGCTCCAGCCGGGCAGCAATCCTACTCGCAGCTGAAGTGCCAAGGCAGCAGTCAAACCCGAAGATTGACTAGTAGCTCCTTCCTGATGAAGTTTAGTTACGTAACCGGACCTGCTGAAGAATGGCTAGTATAGCGTTAGTCAGGCCCCGACGAAGACTATATGTGATGCCGCGGCGGCGATGCGGATCGCGGAGTATGAAGAAATGTGGATGATCTCCATCTTCATGAGTTTCGACTTGCAAGGCGGCCTGAAGCCCAAGTATCGTCTCGTTACTCCTCCATCTTCGAGGAGCAACTGGAGCCGAGTTCTCGGGTGAGAAAGAAGGAAAAAATGCGTCTCTGAACTTAGAAGCGCCCAAAGTTTGACTTACGGTGTGCTAATGCCCAGCTATCACACCTTCACCCAGACTGTCGGGTCCTGACAGTGGTATTCTTGCTGCAGGCGAGGCGGCGGCGCTGACGCTATCTCGTCAGGAATCGTATCCTTCAGCGATTCAACTCCGTTCTCTGTTCTGATAGGGTGATGGTTGATGACTTAGCGGAGGTAGCAGAAAGTCCATATTGTTGTGGTAAAAATCTCAAGTCCGAGGTAATCCGAGTACGATATCTCGGCCGCTACCATGGGATTCGATCGGTTCACTTTCTCAAATCGCCAACAAAGACTACACTTTGAAGAACACAGGGTTAGTGTAAAGCCGGATGTAAGGGGCGAATTGAAGAACCAGAGCTTGCGACTTGCGTGTTACGGCAGTGGCACTGCGACACCTGCGATCCTTTGTTCTTCATCGGGGATCTCCGCTTGGTTCAAGCCTCCCCGCTCCCCACTTATAAGTGGCCATAGTTGTCGGACTCTATTGCTGAATGCTGGCAGCTGCCCATGGTTGCCAAAGCGGCCTCTTCAGGTCCACGTTTTTTGAAAGCCGTCTTGTTCGATGTATGTAGCATGCCTAAAGAAGCTGCCAATAGTCAGTACAAGATGGATCGTCGTACGGGTAGATACTGACGGTGCAAGATTCCGCATTCGGCGATGACAATTGCTATCGTGAGTGAGGGTCCGGTCCGTCGTATGTTGTAACTCATACCGGCTCTGAGTCCGACTCTCCGAGTCTCCGTTGCTTCCAAACACGAGCCTGGTCCTGGAAGATACCCACAGAGGCGGTGGCCCACCAGATCCATAAGCTTCAACTTTAGGGCACGGAGAGCATAGGCCATGGCAGTCGGGCGTAGCAGCTGAAGGTAAAGTCTCCTCCCCTTTCTGACGACAATTTGCGAAGCCATTATTGTTGTTTGTTTCGCGGTACGTGAGGTGAGCTGTGGACTTGGGGTTTGGAGGAGGTAAAGTTGAATCTCGCAAGTCAAACCTGAGTACTCAGGTACCGCAGTTTTGTACCATACGATACCATACTGGTAACTTTCTGCCTGAAAGCAGGGGCAGAGCTTTAATACCTCTTCAACAAACATTCAACGGGTTTCCTTTGAAATATGTATGTGATACTGGAGTGCAGGTATTGTTTAGAGACATTGTAAGTAAGGTGTACATAGTTGTAAGACCATTTCGTTCTCTTTTTGCTGTCATTTCATCAATAGATTTTCGCGCATAGCAAATATATAATAATGTTGAAGGCTATTGTCTTCACTACCATATTATACTCCAATATTTGTTCTGCAATAATCAGATCCCCGGATGGGAGACCCTGACCAGATCACTGGGGCTGAAGTCTTACACATTCCAGAGCCTGACAGTTCTCCCGTGCAAAAATGGGACGGGCTGAAATACTTCCCTGTTCCTATGGGCTCGAGCATTCCGTACACCTAGGCCAGCAAGGCTTGGGCTTGATGATGAACATCAGGAGGTAAAAGTTAATTAATACAAGGGTTAGGTACCTAGCGGACAGGCGGGCCAGTTTGGCTGGAGGCCTAAATAGAGGTAAGTAGCGGAAGGATTCGGCAGCTGATTCCTCATTGGAGAAGCCGTCAAATCCTGTGAAGCGGAGGGTTGCAGTATCTTGTGCGTTGTATATGGTGATTCTTGTAAAGGCGACATGAACAAGGGTTAAGAGGCTCGTGCGCTACTTGGGAAGAATGGATGACTTGTTACATGGATTTTGGTTGCAAGATATTGGATTGAACAAAAGGGAACTGCAATTAGGTACCATCATAGGTAGGGTACAAAATTAGTCACATAGTCTAGTCTCCATAGTATCTTGTATCATTAATCTCAATACTCCCTCCGACCAGTACGGATTAAAGGCCATCGAGTTTCGCAAGGTGTTGCGTGATTAAACTAGTCGGTGTGGAAACCGGTAGCAACCTCGCAGCTATAGGATCAAGTTAGCCGAAGGAAGTTGACCAAGGAGACATGAAAACCTACGGATCGGTAGCATAGGTCACATTGCATTGCTCGTACTCCTCTATGCGTACGAAAGCGGCTCTAAAGCGAACCGCATCTTGGATATTGCAGAAGCGGAAGGAAACAGAGCGAGCCTTTTCTCGAAGTCAGTTGTTGTCAGAATTGCCAGAAGCTAAACTTACACAATTGGGGACGTAGGTATCAATGATCTTCTCAAGTTTGCGGTTCGCTGCAGTCGCAACTTGAACAAGCTCGTCCAAAGTAACGTTCATCTCAACACCTACAGCGCGGACAACGCGAGTAGCTCCGGCAGATAGCGAAAAGGAAAGCTGCGAGCTAACCATGTCCACGTCTTGACCCAGGTCAACAAACACAGTGAGCTTTCTCTCCTTGTCGAGGTCAATGCCGTTAGGGTACTTGGCGTAGAATGCCTCGCAGGCAACAGCATCGCAAAATATGACATGTGCACTTCCGGTTGAAGTGATTGAGACACTTTCGATCAGTCCTCCGTGGATCAAGGACAGAACCTTGTCAGGGGACCGCCAGGAGGACGGCAGATCCTTGATAACAACCCGCCTGACCTGAGCAGCTAGAGCGAGGCAAGCAAGTGTGTTAGTACTAGTAACAAGAATAAAACAAGAATGAACTAGTCATACCCGGTTTGTCTCTAACTTCTGGATTGCCCCACGATTTGAAGATCATCAGATCCTCACGATCCTCTTGAACATGGCCAGCTTCAGGCTGGTGTTCTTCGGTCCTGGGCGTCATCACAACAGAGCCGACAACAGAGGGCTGGGTAGGGGCAAAAGCCTCGTCAACAACTTGGTTTGCCTCAAAGTCACCACTTTCTCGGACAGGCTCTTGAACAGGCTCTTGGACAGGCTCTTGGACAGGCTCTTGGACAGGCTCTTGGACAGGCTCTTGGACAGGCTCTTCGGTAAGACCAAATCCCTCCGTGTCCTGAGGAGCTTCCTGTTCGGATGCAGCATCTTCAGAGTCAGCACTAGTAGAAGGCTTGCCGTACTCTTTTTCAAGTTTGAAAGTACGAGCAGCCGCCATGAAGCCAGCAGTGTCATCGACGTCGGCCACTTGAGTGCTCATGTTGGCTTGTTCTTTTGGTGGTGTGTGAGGAGAAGTGCTGAAACGAGAAGGGGGATGGGAGGATATAGAGGAAGAGATGGAAGAAGGGTGCATGAAGTTTTTCTCTTCGCCGAGAGTCTGTTGTGTTGGGGGCAATGGTTAGTCTTGTTATGGGAATTGAGCTCACACAAAGAGGGGTAATGAGCAATAAGTCACTACCGAGAAGAAGATGAGAAGACTAACCAGACGAGGACGTTGGGAATAACTGTCGCGGCTTGCCCCCTTGGGAGCGTGCTGGCTTTCTTCAAGGCTGTAAGAGGATCGTTCTGCAAAGGATTCCACGACGCTGGCCAAGAGATCAGCAAGCCTCTCTAAAGCCATCTGGAAGGAAGAGAGTAGAGTGAGAGAAAGTGGTAGGTGAAGAGACTGGAAGTGGCGAGCGGGGAGAGATATGAAAGTGAGAGAGGGTGGGTAGGCATTCGCTACAGGCACTGTCTTACCTAGGCCATTATGAGATGCTTGATTGGCCTCAAAATTGACTCAAACAATAGTAAACAACCTACTCAAAAGCTCAGGCTTGTAGGGTCCTTAAGACATTCCAAGTAGCTAGAGGGAAACACAAAGCAGCCAAAAGATGCGGGGCGAACCTGCTATGAACGCAGTCGACCTACAGCATCATGACAATATTGGCTCGATGTCTGAGAAAGTACGAACCTTGGATAGTGCGCTGTAAGCTCATATACAAAAAAGGGTGATGACTGTTTTTACATACAACTGTACAGTATTATGAACATAGTTGACCTGCACATCAAGTCGGAATAGGGAGAGACTCCCAGCCTGCTTGACCCTCCTTGCGGTTCTCAATAATCACCTGAAGACCCGGCCGCCCGCAGAAGCCATCGTTGGAAGCGATTCTCTTGACTTCCTGGATCGAGCCCCGCCCGTTGTTGCTTCCATCAGATACCCAAGCGGTCTTGGTGAAGCGCTGACCATAGATTTCAGTTCGCCGGGGATTGGACCGGGGCAAGCCAGCCAGCAAGTTTAAGACCCTGTGGATAAAAGTGTAAAGCCTCTCGGGTCGACGGGTAAGTCTTAGCCACGAGAATGTGCCACTGTCATATGCCACTCGCACAAAGGGATTCATGTAGATCCCTGTATCCAAGATATCCTCAGGGTTGATAGGAACATCTTGAATGTCTGCATTTATGAAACAGCATTCGGAGCCTTCCCAGTACGCATCAGGCGATGCCCGAAACCGCAGAGACTGATTCCGTTCAGGGCCTGCTATCAGAGACTGAAAAAGCCGAGCGTCGAAAGCCACCATGCCCCCCCAGCAACTGCGGACCCGAACCGCGTCTGTTCCGGACAGAACATCCTTGCGACTCATAGCATCGCCCGCGTTGGAGAACCACGGGAAAAAAGGCACACCCATCTCGTACCCTTGTAGATCGCGTGTGGCGTAGGTGTCATAAAACTTGAAGGGGTTGATGAAGTCGATGGCACAGGCTGCGCGATACTGGGCGATTCCTTCATCATCAACATGAGTCGAAAATAATAGCTGAAGCGCATCGACAGGGTCAAAAACGATGTCGTTCAGGTAGAGTAGCTTATCAAACTTGATCTCAGGGTGCGCGTCTAAGGGTTCTAAGGCTCTATTTCTGACATTGGCCAAATACTCAATCTGGGACTTTGTTAACGCACATTGATTGAAAGATAAGATGTGACCTACGCGTCTTATTCGCTCCGACCCATCAGGAGCGGTCACGGTTGACAAACCGCGTAAGTCCATATTTTCCTCGTATACAATTGTCTTATTGCAAGGTAGCCGAGTCTCAAGCTCCAGTAATGCGCCTGCGCCCGCTGACCCGCTATCATTTTCGTAGATGCTCAAATACACGTTCTCCTCGCCGAGCAGATCAATCAATCCGAGGATATCCTCCCCCCACTGCCCACCCGCTATGTTTCCGCCTCGGTCGTATAGACTGGCGGCGATGAAAATCTTTTGACCTGAAGAATTGCCTCGGCCGGAGGCAGTCGAGTTCTTGACAGCGTTTCGGAGGCGCTCATAATGCGGAGGCAGCCGAGAGTAGGAAGGGGAAAATGCCGTGGCGAGGAAGACGAGCACGAGTATAATGCTGAGAAAGCTCTGAAGGTAAAAGCATGCGCGGCGACTCAGGCAACGCCTCTGGCAGTTGCGGTTTGGCCATCTTAATGTTCTTGTAGAAGGGTTAGAGGAACCTAAACGACGGTATTCGGAACTTGACCCGAAAACACGCGATATCAGAGGCGCGCGCTGAAATAGTTTGCTGCGGCTAGGTATTGATTGCGACTCGAAGTCGGCTTCATCAAGGTTGAAAGTGCCTTGAGAATCAATAGAGGATCGCACATCTAGCTCGTACTCGTCAGGGTGCAGGAGTCTAGAGGACATGGCGACAAGACGATGCGCGTCACAGTCAAGGCGGAAAAGACAGCTTCAAGAGGGTAGCCATTCCCTCAAATCTTGAGTTATTGCATGGATGTTGAGTGGATTTCGGCAAGGATAAAAGGCCAAGCTCATCTCATCGCAGCCTCCCGCGACTTGTGACTTGTGAGCTTAAGGGATCTCGGGGCCCGACCTCGGAAGGCATGGGCCCAGCTTATGTCAGCCAGCATAGCCAGTAGTTAAGGTACGGGTGCACTACGGAAGAGTTAGTCGTTAACTACTTACTATCCAGTCTAGATTGTTGCTGAGTATCAAGATCGAACACTGGTTTGGAGAAACTGCCAATATCATAATATCAGTTTTCAATTGACGGGCTTCAAACCGCACAGTGAAAGTAATTAGGTATTTGCGCTCAGCAAAAAAGCCGTTAACGATAAGGGCAAAAACAAAATATAGGCTGCCCCCCTTGAACGGCACAAGCTGAGGAAAGCTACACCAGCATATACAATCAAGTTTGGCTCATATAGGGGAATGACTCTGCTGGTTTATGTCCGCAATTTGTCCTCCATGAACCAGGGCCTGCTTGCAAGCGCTCAACTGCGCCGCCAACTTCCATACCGAGACGCCAAGGCTGCAAGAACATACGATTTGACCCCAATAGCCAAGCGCTAGAAACAGGAAGACTTGAGGTGCTTCAAGGCACTCGTCATCTATGCCATGATTGGTGCTTATCCCTGTCTCACCGAGGCAGTCAAGCCATAGCAGCTCGTGTACTATGTTCTTCGGCGTAACCTGGATCTCGGTGCTGGCTATTTAATGCACCATTCTCCACGAGTTTGCGTTCCATGACCCCTCTTTCTAGTGAACATCTCAATAGCACCTGGCTACATTGACCTAAAACCTCTTCTATCCCTTATCCAGCTCTAGTGAGCATAGCAGCAAGCACGATGGCAGGCTTCGCATTCGCAAATTCGCTTGACAGTGTTCCGGCCGACGGACATCTCCCGGCAGAGTTCACGATAAAAGCTCATGCAGACACAGACATCTGGGCCAAACCGCCATCCACGGAACGGTTCAATGCGCCTATCCTTTACAAGCCTATTCTATTAGATTCGTTCAAGCGTGCTCGAGTAGCATTTTCGGCCCACTGGGGCCAGAAATACGACCAGGGTGGCCTTATTATCGTTCTCAACGGAAACGATGGACACCGCAAATGGATAAAAACTGGAATTGAGTTCACCCACGGCAAACCGCATCTGAGTACGGTGGCCAAGGACCGCTGGGCAGATTGGAGTCTGCTTCCAGTGCCATCCGGTGGTGGGAGTGCGACGCTGGAGATTGCCAGAGAGCCAGACAATAGCTTGTGGGTTTGGCTTGTCGAAGGGATACAAAAATCACCGATCCGTGAGATTACTTGGGTCTTCGCTGAGGATGTCAAGGACTTCTGGGTTGGTGTTTATGCCGCGAGGCCATCGAGCGAGGGCGGGGACCTGGTTGTGAATTTTGCTTCACTCGTGGTTGAGGTGACGGATCAGACAGGTAAGTAATTGGATGTGGTCTGATTGTTGGTGTTCTATTCGATGTGAGGCAGCATGGTGCCGTATGATACTGTCCGGCTATGCATGCCGATTCGCCGAATCATGGCTTTTATCAGGAGATGTCAAACTGTTGCTCATTGATACAAGGTCTCCAGCCTGCGTATGGAACCGCCTGGTATTAGACTGCTTTACGAAGTAATTAACTTACAATATCGACAGAGCCTATCATGATTGATTGAGTGTCATTGGACAGCGAGCAGATCTTGATATCTCAAGAGTATCATGCCCCGTTACTCTATATTTAGATCAAGTGGGTGTAAATATTCTTGAGTTGACATACTGTTAAAACCTATTTCCAGATATATATTCTTCGTCCCCGGACTTTTCCTTTCCGATGAGTAGCTGAGCAGCTTTGGACTTCCTCAGCTTCCCGCCTGGCTTCCGGGTGTCGGCTATGTTGAAGTTGATGCTACAGGTATGCCGAACTTTGCATCCCACCTTACGTGGTGTGCGGGGGTATCTCGGCTTCGTCAGAGTACGTATACTACACATTGGCTAAGGATAGCACCCCTAGTAGCTATGAACTCGCTTATCAGATTAGTCGGAGGTTTTAGAAGACTGCAAGTGCAACGAGGTCGGACTCTGTCCATGTATTGTTGTTCTCACTGTTACTTAGTCTCCCATGAAACCGGATGTTGGATGGAGAAGTGGAGTCGGGATCTGAGGGGAAACTTCAAAAAATCAAAAGACATCTTATACTCCGCTAGGCGGCTTCAGTGGGCAGTGATTTGTGTCGACTATATAGCCAAAAACGAAAAGATTATTAGATTGAGCACCTGCACAGCAACACGCCTAGGCAACTTCTTGTTGCTTTGACTCATAAGTTACTCATTATTCTTACACAAGGAATCTTTGACCGCTTGAGTCCGACGATACGAGACGAGGCCATGAAAGTGGGTATCTGGTCCGTGGTCACGAATAATCGAGGCTCGCTGATCTTGGGCACTACCGTCCATGGCACGGGAAATGCCGTCCTGAATCGCGATCAGCTAGTCATGCGCTGTGGACTTGAAAGCCCAGGTTGACCCTACTACCTCTCTGTAAGGGATTGGGCAGTGAGTGAGCCGATATGCCTTGTTTCCGCCTTGTCGATATTGCTACGGAAGAAAGGAGAGCATTGGCGTGCGCGTACATAGTAGATAGATGGATCCTAAATATCTTAGAGAAGCTGCTAAATAAATTAATTTGAATAACCAGACTAACTCATCCCGCATCACGCCAGCCGATTGAATTCATCTTATCTGATTCCTGCTTGCAGCCTGGCAGGGCCGGGCGCCGGGGCCTGCGTCCCACACTAGCGGTCTTAGTTTGGCGTCCATGCGCGCACAAGAACTGCGGATGTTTTGCGCAAGTGCGTGTCACAAGAGGGAGCCCACCAAATCAGATCAGATCAAGCCGGGTTGGAGAGAACAGTTGTGAATCATAGACTCGAGTTCAGGTGGTATGACTACGTAGTCGAGTCACCCGGGGTCCAGTATCACGTGTACTGGTAGTGGCCCTACGGAGCAGCACCACAACTTGGGCTCTGATGGCCGTGCCGTACTTCTAGTCCGTACGCTCCCGCTTTCTCCACCGCATCGACCGTTCAACTCTCTTTTGCCACGCCTGACCACCACCTGCGCACGACCAACAACCTTACCACCCCCGTATGCGAACTGCGCCCTGCATTCCCCTCGACAGTCAAGGAGAAAACAACTGCGCCCTGGCCGAAATCGCTATTCACGTCCCTACGAGATGATAACCTGTTGATGTGTCCATGGTCGAAAACAAGTTTCTTGACTCTTCCGACCTGCTGAAGCGCGGCCCCGCTGCTATTTCTTCACCTTTGGCTGATTTGATACATTCGATCCCAACTCAGCCTCGCGCGTCAAGCTCATAGGCTAATCCCGGCATCGACTTGCATAGGTGCTTGACGATCGTGGGGCGGGTGTCGAACGCTCCCAGTGCAAGCCCACAACCTGTAGGACAGGGAAGCATTGGGCCCTGGCCAGTCTGTGTGCCTCCGCTTGATTTCCTCGCTATTTTCTTTTCGCTGCATCTTATATTGCGATCTTGTCGCGCATCCATGTGTTCTCGGCAAACCAAAATCCGCAGTCAGCTTGAGCATCTCGTTGCGCGTCCCCCGGCCACTGTGGACGTTGCTTTTTCTTCGCACTCTTCATCCACTAAAGATACCCCTTTCCGCTGGCTTGTATATTTCCTTTTTCCTCTCCAGGTGGATCTGGCTGGCTCAGATCTCTCAGGTTCATAGCCTTACACTGCCGCTTGAGGATCTTACATATTGCCGGTCTCTTCTGCACTCGATCCCGTTTGCTCGACCTCCTTGACCTTCCTCTTTCCCCTAATAGTTGCCCCCCGGAGACGACGATTCCCGATTCTTTACTTCAATAAATGGACGTTACTCGAAGCGGTCCTATATCCGATACCTTCCATCACTCCCAACCGTCTCGAGATGCCCCTGCTTGAACCTAGCGCAACCGCATATGGCACGTTCGACGACATGCGGCGAGATACTGAGGACGAGGGAGAGCGCCTCCTTACGGACGGATATGTGAGCGACGATGGTGGTAGCGCGGTAACGTCCGTTGATTCGGTCCAAGAAGGTGTGCGGAAAATCGAAGCAATCAACATGACATGGACAACCCGATCCCTGGTCATAGCTTATATCAGGTAAGTCTTTACATGACACTGCAAACAGTCGTGGGAGACTGGTTAGACCGGACTAATCTAACTTGACTACAAGCATCTTTCTTATGGCCTTCTGTACCTCATTAGAGGGCCAGACTATCATGTCACTGTCCGCATATGCGACCAGTGCATTCAGTAGACACTCCCTGATATCAACGGTTCTTGTCGTCCAAAACGTTGTTAATGGTGCGTTCTCTAACTTTATTGTTATGGATTGTGGTTGACGATTCATCGTTTAGCTGTGATCAAACCGCCTATGGCCAAGATAGCCGACGTGTTTGGCCGATTTGAAGCGTTCTGTGTCAGCATCCTGATATATGTCCTCGGCTATATCCAAATGGCTGCATCGACAAACGTTCAGACCTATGCCTCTGCCCAGATCTTCTACGCTGCAGGATCCACAGGTCTGCAAATTCTTCAGCAAGTTTTCATCGCCGACAGCAGCAGCCTGCTCAACAGGGCACTTCTTGCCCTTCTTCCGGAGCTACCGTTCTTGGTTACGGTTTGGATTGGGCCTACGATTGCTGATGCAGTGCTTGAAAATAGCTCGTGGCGTTGGGGCTATGGAATGTGGTCGATTATATTGCCGGCTTCTTTCCTTCCACTGGCTTTATCATTACTGCTGAACCAGCGAAAGGCCAAACGATTGAACTTGATCAAAGAACGGCCACGTCACCGGCGCGGATTCATCGCAACAGTCTGCCGCACTTGGTATGATCTTGACATCTTTGGATTGACGCTGCTTTCTGCGGCAGTCACTTTGATTCTTGTGCCTCTTACTCTCGCCGCGAATACCAAGAATGGGTGGAGGAGCAACAGCATTATTGCGATGATCGCGGTAGGCATTGTCTGTCTCTTGCTTCTGCCCTTCTGGGAGACATCGAAGAAGCTTGCGCCCAAGCCTCTCTTGTCCCTTCATCTCCTGAAGCAGCGGACAGCTCTTGCAGGTTGCTGCTTGGCATTCTTCTACTTTAGTATGTCACCGGTCTCCCTTGTGAGCCATGCATATGCTAACACGATATAGTGGCCTTCTACTTCTCAGTTCAACCATATCTCTATTCCTACCTGCAAGTCGTACAGGGATACGATGTTGCTACGGCTGGCCGCGTCACCCAGACTTTTGCATTCACATCAACGATCGCTGCATTCACAGTGTCTATCCTGATCAAGTATACACGTCGTTACCGTGTATATGTGACAATCGGCTGTGTGATTTACATAACTGGCTTGTTGCTGATGCTATTGTACCGCAAGGAAGGTAGCTCGCCGCTCCAAGTACTTGGAACACAGGTCATCGTGGGCATAGGAGGTGGACTTCTCAATGTTCCCGTGCAGCTTGGTGTTCAAGCTTCCGCCAGTCACCAGGAGGTCGCTGCCGCTACGGCCATGTTTCTCACGTCCATGGAGATGGGAGGTGCCGTCGGTGCTGCTATATCCGGGGCAGTTTGGACCCATAACATTCCGCGGAAGCTCAATCTTTACCTCCCTGACGAATACAAGTCTGAAGCCGGCGCGATCTTTGGCAAGCTAACCAAAGCCTTGTCCTATGAAATGGGAACACCAGTCAGGTCTGCTATAAATCGGTCTTATCAGGAGACGATGAACAAGCTGCTAGTGCTGGCTTTGATAGCCACGCTTCCGCTGATTCCGTTGAGTCTTCTTATGTCGAACTACAGGCTGGATAAGGTGAGTCGGGTTTCGCGACAAGCGACACTTTCCAAGCTAATTGAATTAGATGAGCGAATCTTCTGGTAACGAAGAGTCTCCAAGAATGAATGGATCAGAGTCAGGTGAACGATCGAAACGGACGTAGGTAATGATGCAGGTCATGGACCCTTTGCCTAATTGAGCTTCTTGGCCTGCTGTTCCGTATCGCCACTACACTCCTCGATGGCGCGCTGGTCATCTTACGTCCGGCATAATGAACAAATCTCGGTTCCACGGCGAGTCGCGTGACCCTCCATTTCTGTGGATATTTCTGCATGTGGAACATGCAACAACATGGGAAATGGCTCATGAAACCTACCAATACCGCTTCCGAGTTTCGGCATGACCGGAGCGCGGAAGCATGCACATACACTTCAATCTCCAGCGTTACCCTGCATTTGTTACGAAGAGCATTTATCGGCGCATTGGTTGCTTTCTATACTACGATCTCAATTATCATGCATGATGACAAGTCTCCCTTTCTTTATCTCTTATGCGAGAATTTCTTATCTATACAGAGTGTACATAGATAGAAAAATGATGAATAGAACAGATACAGCGTGAGCCAAGCCATTTCTTGACTACCCCCTTTTCATACGAATCGAAGAGGGGCCTGTCATCAAATGACATGCAGTCAATCATGCAACCTCAAGTGAAATGACAGGGAGGATTATGGGACGCAACCTAACAGGATTGCGACGCAAGAGGGCCTGAAGCAAAGGAGAGCCAGATAGGCTGTGGACATAGGACGCGTTTTGAAATTTGTAGCATGGTTGCCTCGGCGCGTAGACAGCGACTCGCAGGGCCTTTTCAGACACCTCGAATTGCAACCGCTCGGGCTGAATACTATTGGAGGAAAGAGAGCACAATGGCTACTATTGGAGGAATGATGGGGATGTCTGACTTCTTCAGTGCAGATGTTCGAGGTGTTGCTGGGCTTAGAGGTCGGCGCTGCTTTGTTCGCCCCCTCAGTCGACTCTCATCCTTCCTTCCCTGCTCTGCGTCCTCCATCGTCAGTATTCCCTCTTTCTATACCAGCTTTTCCTGTAGGACTCAAAGGGTCCTGAATTATGCCCTTGGTCGCTTCCTAGGCTTTGAACCACCATTCTGAGGTCTTCTCTTCGTTGCTGGTCCCGCGGCTTTCCGTCCTCTCTTCATCTGCTACGAGCCTACCCCTCATCGTGAAAAGGTATCGAATCTCTTTGGCAAAATAGAGCCGAACAATCTCGATACCATCGGTATCAGACAACAGAGAGAAATTTGAACTTCTCTTCAGGGCAGATATCCAATTTGGAACGTGGTCCAGGCGCGGGTGAGTTTGTCGCAGTCGTGCCAGCAGATTGTCATCTACATTGCTTCTTCACCCTCATTTCATCTTAATTTCAATCAAACTGTTGCCCAAAACGGGTGAGATTTGACCGGCTGCCATTTTTCTGTTGGCCAGCCTTTTGTCCACATCTTAATCGTCACCAATTTTCGAGTTTTCTGGAAGGCGCAGGATTCTGAGTTAATCTGCACCCCATGAAAGAAAACCAAGCTACTGCTACTCGGGATCGTTTGATTGTGATAACAAACGGGATGAACAAAAAAGGCCCGGCCAGAGACTAGGCTAACCGTGCGTTGCAGCAGCTTTCAACTGGCAATAACCATCTTCTCCGCCTCGACCCTCCCACATTGGCTGGCCCTCCGTTCTTTCACCACCGACAGCATCACACCGAACCCCAACCTCTACTACTCCTAGCGATTCTTCCTCATTGATATCCCTTTCTCCCCTATCTGGAGTCCTGAACTTCTAGCCTGCTCTCCTTCGACCTGCCTCGCCCCTCCAGTCCTGCGCTCGATCTCTCCTCCCCTCCCATTCACCGCTCCTGTCTCCTATCCTGTCAGTGTCGGGCCTAGACAGTCAAGAACGGTCCTCTCCATACGCTTCCTCGGAGCATCAGATTCGACCAGGTATTGAAAATGGTCGTAGCTACTATCAAGTACGTTTGCCTCTCTTCGTTCCAGGTTCTTGCCATCTACGGCTCCCTTCTCCGGAGCCGCTGTCAATTCTCCACCCCTTTTTGAGGTGTATCGACCGCTCTCTCTTCTTATCTATCAGCAAGTTGCTAACTCCGCGCTTTTTTCTCCATGCAATAGGTGTGTTGTGGTCGGTGATGGTGCTGTCGGAAAGACCTGTCTCCTGATCTCATACACAACAAACAAGTTCCCTTCAGAATATGTGCCAACCGTGTTCGACAACTATGCCGTGACTGTCATGTAAGTGACATTCGTGTTTTCGCCGCGACCCTCCGATCCGATTCTTGCAAGCCTTCGCTCCTTCTACCTTTGCGTCAATTGAATAGTTCTTTGCGGCCATCTTTCGCCCGAACATCGAGTCTTACACCAACCGACACTTTTATCATCTTTGCTGATTGTGGGTCTTGAAATAGGATCGGAGATGAGCCTTACACTCTGGGATTGTTTGATACCGCCGGCCAAGAAGATTACGACCGGCTTCGACCCCTTTCATACCCACAGACAGATGTATTCCTTGTCTGCTTCTCCGTGACCTCCCCCGCATCCTTCGAGAACGTCCGCGAGAAGTGGTTCCCCGAAGTTCACCACCACTGCCCCGGCGTCCCGTGCCTGATTGTCGGGACACAAGTTGATCTTCGCGACGACCCCGCCGTTCGCGACAAGTTGGCCCGGCAGAAGATGCAACCGATTCGCAAGGAAGATGGCGATCGCATGGCCAAGGATCTAGGTGCTGTGAAATACGTCGAATGTTCCGCATTGACCCAATACAAGCTCAAAGATGTGTTTGATGAGGTGGGTCCTGTTCTAGTATGTCTTCGGGGCGCTTGATTGACTAATCTTTGTCGCTAGGCTATTGTTGCTGCACTCGAGCCTGCCCCTAAGAAGAGGTCGAGATGCGTTCTGCTATAAATAAATACCCACATCCTGTGGAGCGGACCAGTACCTGTTATAGTAAACAATGGGTCCCTTGTGTACAACCCTGGTGGCTTTCGCATGTGCCGCTTGATCTCACAACGACTGAGAGGGAGGATGGAGAAGCTTGGTTCGGAACATCAGGTGGCTTGCGATTATACGAACACTTTCCGCTCTTCGGGTTGATCAGTCCTTATACGGAGTTCTCGTTGCTGTCCGTGGATGGAGTTCTGCATGATGGTTATGTAGGGTTAGCCCGTTCGCTGCCTGCCACACTCATGGCCCATTATCCATACACTTTTGAACGCTGCCATGAAAACTTTATACGAACCAGCAGCCTCTCTCCATCAGCTGGTTACTTGGCCTTCCTATCCCGTTTCACACCCTGCCACGCCTATTGCTCCTACGATATCTACCTAGCTTTATCACTCATCACTATCGATTCCCCCGCGCGCTCCTTCTGTCGAATGTGGCCTCTCCATGGCCTCTCTAATCTCACTCCTTTCATAACAGCTCTCATCGTCTGAATTTGGCGTTGGAAGTCGAGGCGTCCTGTTTGGTTGGCTCTGGTTCGATATTTTTTTCTATGCTTTTCCCATTTCAAGCTGCTGTCATGCCCGACGCATTTACTGTGCCATTTTAGCATCCTCGGTGTCGTTGAGTCGTGGACTACATAGCAAATATATCCAATATGAAGATATATTCTTGATTCGTCTCTTGCGCGACCACTCGGCCGTGTTTGCTGAAATCGTCTGTGTCGAACAGGATCGTTGTTAATGTTGGGTATGGTTGAATTGAAATATTTGGCATGTACAAAATGCCACCTTGGTCTTGCTTGAATGACTGTTTCATTATCTCATGTACATTCATATCTCATTTATAATTCGTCCCTGGGCACGAAAACAGGGTCCGTCTCTTCTGTCTCGGCCTCGGTTTCAACCTCGACCTCAACCACAACCTCCGGGACTATCTCCTCGGCAACGGCCTCCTTCCGTCCATACCACCCACCCAGATCCTTACCAGCACCATTCTTAACCATGCTGGTGATGATTTCGTACGCAACCTGCGCGGCAGCGAGAGCAGTCGTCTCGCCCTTGTTATCGTAACTCGGCGACACCTCAACGATATCCGCGCCGACAATGTTCAACTTCTCGATACCACGCAGTATGCGGATGAATTCACGAGTCGTCCAGCCACCGGGTTCAGGCGTTCCAGTACCGGGTGCAGTAGAGGGGTCAAGCACATCAATATCAACGGACAGGTAAACAGGCTGGTCCAAATCGAGCCCAATGCGCTCCATAATCTTGTTGACAACACCCATAGGCCCACCGAGCTCATCGATATCGTCCGCATGAATACGCATGAATCCCTGCTCCGGCGTTCCGGGTGCCGTATAATCGCTATCATCGATACCGGTAAGTCTCGTCCTGAGACCTGCATGCGCAGAGGTCGAATTGCAAATAAGGCCCTCACGACTGGCCTTGTGGAAAAAGCTGCCATGGTTAAACGCCGACTGCTCGGACTGCCAGTACGCCGAGTACCGCACCGGATTCCAGGTGTCGAGATGCGCGTCGAAATGCAGGACAGTGATGGGCTTCTGGTAAATCTGATACAAGGCGCGGAGAGCTGGCAGCGCAACGCTGTGGTCGCCGCCCAGCGTAACGAGCTTGCTCTTTCCGGCCGAGATACCCTTGCTACCATACTCGGATGAGGCCGGGGTGATGGGGGTGCGGGTGCCGAGTTCCAGGAACGCCTCGTACATTTGGCGCTCGGCGAGCCCGTTGTCAAAGGGCGTGATTGGGATGTCGCCGCAGTCTTTGATGGTCGCCCAGGAGCTGTATGGGTTAATTCCTGCGCGGGTGTTGTACGATGTCCCAGCCATTTGGCGGGCGCTGGCAGCGCGGATTGCGCGCGGGCCGAAGCGGGCTCCTAAGTTGCGTTAATACATTATAAGTTCAGGAGATAAATTGAGGCCTAGGTTTACCTGGTCGGTAGCTGACCGCAGTGTCGAATGGCGCACCGATGACGGCAATGTCATACTTCTCGCCCGGCTCGACGAGGCATTTTACGGGCTTTAGATGCGCAAAGCTGGCGTGTCCAGAGAAAGACCACTGCGGTTGTTCATTAGTCTATGGCAGCCCACTGGCACGGACTGGATAGCCTACCTCCTGGTTCCATTTCGCCAACAACTCCTCCTGCACCTCTTGGGGAACAGCCTCATCGTCATGATGAGAGCAGGACAGCGCCGAGCCAGCCAACGCCAGCAATCCAGCCCAAGACAGCTTCATTTTGGGATGTGGACAAGATGTAAGTAAAGCAAGGACTCCAACAAGCAAAAGAACGAAAAGAAGATTGGAAGAGACCTTAATATATGGAAAGCAGTGGATCAGTACTCCGAAGTAGAGCCGTATGGTAAGGCTGGTAAAGTTGGTAACGCAATCTCTTATCGATAGCATCATCACCGTTCATTGGCCGGATTGCCACATTGTTTTCTGCCTTGATGCCTGAGTATCCGAGCGTCGTCCAGAGTTTCCTCTTCGGGCTGTCTTCGACCTTTTTGCCGCGGTATCACCGAGCGCAGGGTCAGCCATCGCATTGTCTTCGGCTAGAATTGTTGCGGCTGCGTTACCATCCGTGCTTGCTGTCTGGTGGTTAAGCTGGCATATCATTGCTTTGACCCCAACTCAGATACAAAGTACTTGCGTCGATACGAAAGAAGAGATGCTATGCGGCGTGTCGTCGTGACGGGACTCGGTGCGGTGACCCCCCTAGGCTTAGGTGAGCTATACTATTCCTTGCCATGATGCACCTATCTGCCCTGCTATCATCTTTTCGCCTGCAACCAAAGAAAAAATCACAAGGGCCATCATGCGGTGAATTGCCATTATTCTTCAGCCTTCTCCCAAGATCTTCTCCAACGTCTCCACTTCTTGAAGGGGAAGGTTTGTGACAGCTTCCGAACAAGGTAGCTAGACACGATACAGAGCGAGCTTATCCAAGATTTGCTGGAAGTTCTCCGCACCTGGCTCGGGAGTCGGCTGTGGCTGGCTAGCTGGCTAGCTGTCTGCATGTCGTTATGTTGTCACTGCTCATTGGCTCTTTGCTCGGTCTTATACTTGTACAGTGGCCAGTGCTAAACTACCTTCCCTATTACAGGTGTCCGCCGGACTTGGAAGCGGCTGCTAGACGGCGAGTGCGGGATTGCCAATGTTCGCCTTCGCGATGATAATTTCGAGCAATTGCCTTGTCAGATTGCCGCTGTTGTTCCGAGTGGCCCTCGCGCCGAGGGAAGATGGGAAGCATCTGAGTGGTTGAGTAAAGATGTAAGTTCATCTCGGCAGGTTACTGCTGGGTATGATATCAAAGGGCTAACTCCATGGTGTTAGGAAGAGCGCAAGATGGCGTTATTTGCCCAATATGCAACCGCTGCCACGGAAGAGGCGCTGGAGGATGCAGGGTGGAAGCCGATAGCTGTGGAACAGCAAGAGGCCACCGGGGTATGTCTGGGATCTGGTATCGGCAACTTTGAGGAGATCTACAACGCCTCTGTAGCGTTCAGCGAAAAAGGCTACAAGAAAGTGTCCCCCTTGTTCGTGCCGAAGCTATTGATCAATCTCGGGGCTGGCCATATCTCTATGAAGTACGGGTTTATGGGCCCTAACCATTCAGCAACCACCGCATGTACGACGGGTGCCCATTCTATCGGTGATGCTGCTCGGTTCATCGCCTGTGGGGATGCAGATGTGATGCTTGCTGGTGGAGCAGAGTCGTGTATTCATCCGCTTGCGATCGGAGGCTTCGCAAGGGCGCGAAGTCTAGCAACGGCCTTCAATGACAATCCTCAGATATCCTCGCGCCCATTTGACGCAGACCGCAATGGCTTCGTGGTTGGCGAGGGTGCTGGAATGATGGTTCTAGAGGTAACTTTCCAGAAACTCATACAAGGCCACGCGGCTGACTTTAATACCACAGGAACTAGAGCACGCTGAAGCGAGAGGTGCTCGTATTTATGCAGAGCTAAGAGGCTATGGTTGTTCTGGTGACGCTTACCACATGACAGCCCCCAGGGAGAAGGGCGAAGGTGCTCTGCTAGCGATGAAGAAAGCTCTGAAGAACGCGCGTCTTGAGCCCTCGACCATCGACTACGTGAACGCCCATGCAACCTCGACTGTCATCGGCGACGCAGCTGAAAATATCGCTATCAAGACTCTCCTCCTCGGCCCCGGGGGCAAACAACATGCAGCCGATGTGAATGTCAGCAGTACCAAGGGCGCCATAGGGCATCTACTTGGAGGAGCGGGGGCCGTCGAGGCTTTATTTACCGTTCTCGCTATCCACGAGGTTAGTCCTTTTTTTAACGCTCCTTTCCTTAGAGTCGCTAACAACTTTCTAGAACATCATGCCACCTACCATCAATCTGGATCGTCTTGACGAAGGGTTTGACTGCAATTATGCAGCAAATCAGGCCCAAGAACGCCGCATTGACGTGGCCCTAACGAATAGTTTTGGGTTTGGTGGGACAAATAGCAGTTTGTGTTTTTCGAAGCACGGTTTATAGTTGTATAACGATTATAGAGGTTGGATGGCTGGTTGTTTGGGACGATTATAGACATGTTTCATAGTGCAAGTGCTAGAAGGGCATAAATTTTCAGTGTAAGAGCAAAATAAACACATCTAGAAGTTCATAAATCCAATGGTCACTCTCTCCTATCAGTCCTAGAAAACAAGATCCTTTAATCCTCTGGTTGAGAGTTGCGTGTGCCGCATCCATTCGAATCTCAAATCTCGAACTTCTTCTCTTTCCAACGCCACAGATCTCAGCCCAGTTCTCCATGCAGACCCTCTTACCGCACAACAACCAACCTGAGGATTCGAAATGGGCACAAACTCCCCCATTCTCTACCAGAACCCCGCCTCTACTATTTTCCTCATCGACATTCCCACCTCCATTACACTAGCACAGAACCCTTCATTGCAGTCAGAACCCGGGACCCTCACCGATATAGTTCCATTTCCAACCACCTCTAGACATAGAACACGACGTGTCTTATCATCAACCCCACTAAGAAAGCCATACAAGCACTCAACTGAACCAAAATCAGAAGCCGCACGGGCAAAGGTCCTCGCGCAGATCCCGCAGTCAGAAAGAGAATTTCATGATGCAATTTGTCCTCTTGCCCTTGGTGCCCTTCAGGAAATCAAACACTACTATCCAAAGGACACGGACTGGTGTCTTCCTAGGTATCTTCTTGAAGGGAGCGATGATGGAGAGTCTGGAGAGGAACCTGAGCCGAAAGACGAGACACGCTCCAAGTGGCTTAAGGTGATCCGGGGTGGGAAGAGAGCACGTGGGAAGAAACGGCGAGTGGATGATCACCCTAATGCCCTTGACGGACAAAAGCATGAGAATCCCGAGTTCTTTGACATACAAGTTCCTCGGCGCCAGCCCACGACCAATGCATATGGTCAGCTTCAGCACCAGCCCCCATTGATCCTTGCACCAGGAACAAATCGGTTCGAAGACGAGGGAGAAATATGCAACACCTTGGTAAAGACTACATCTACCGAAATAGCCTCCATTGAGCTACGAATCCCGTTTGCGATCAAGTCGCTCAGGCGATTCATCATTGATCTTAAAGCTAAGGAGACGCAGGCTCAAACGCAGCAGAAACGAGGGCAAGCGTTCATCATCCCCCCTTTATCAAGATTTATCCTGTGCAATCTGCCAATATCAGATGAGCTGGACTACACAGACCCGGCCCCAATTCCAAACCTTGACTCGGAACAAAAGTTCAACCTCATTGTCCTTGATCCACCGTGGGCAAACAGATCCGTCCGACGAAGCGGCCATTACCGGACGCAGACTTATCTTGACAATGAGATGCTTATGAGATACATTTCTAGTGTGCTTGCGGTGCACTCGCATCCAGGTCCATTACCGATGGGTGACGGCACATCAGACACTGACAATTCCAAAGCTACACTCTCCATCGCCGCAATATGGACGACCAATTCCGCCAAGTCACGAGCGGTAGCATACAAATCCCTTCGCGAGTCGGGTTTCTCTATCCGCGAAGAATGGGTGTGGGTCAAGACTACCATTGAGGGAGAACCCGTAGCGCCGATGGAAGGGCTTTGGCGAAAGCCGTATGAGGTTCTTGTCATAGGGAGGAAGGAGACAGAACCTGCTCCAGGACCTGGTTCCCAGAGTTATGCTAGTAATGGCGGCATTTTGAGAAGGACAATTGCTGCTGTTCCAGATGTACACTCTCGAAAACCGAATCTGAAAGAGCTGTTTGAGAGGGCTTTCTTTACCTCCAACTCAGAGGTTGGTTCTGGTAATGGAGACACCAATACTTCTGGCAAGATGATGGAGTATTCGGCAATGGAGGTTTTCGCGAGGAATCTGACGGCCGGATGGTGGGCTTGTGGGAATGAGGTCCTCAAGTTCAATTCGGAGAATTATTGGTGGGTGGAGGATGACCCTGTGCCATGACCATACCTTTGTCTGTTCATGATATGTACCTAGTGATAATAAGGGCTGTTGCCGCATGGCTTGCGCCATAGTACCTTTTACTACCCAGGCCTGTACCTGTAAGCATGAATGACCTGAATCTCACCCATCAAGAGGGTTCAGAAACTCAATCAAAAACAGCCCCCAGACTGACCAGGCTGAACCTTAAATCCGGATTCCCACCCTTCGCCTCAACATCCAAAAACCTCCTAACCCCCAGCTCCAGAGCCCTCTCACTCAACGCATCCTCATCAGGTCCAAGTACTCCCCTCTCCAACGGCCCCTTCCTGCGCCCATCAAGCTCCCACAACTTCCCATCGCCCCCCTTCACGAACGCCACAAAGTGCAAGTCTACATCATCATCCGCCCCAGGCGCCTGGGTGTCTCCCAGCTTCGCCGCATCCGCATGCGCACTTTCCAACGCTTTGCTCTCATAGAGCAAATCGGCACGCTTGATCGGGTCCAGCCCCTCCGCCTCTTTCAAGAGATGTTCCAAATCCGACCCGGACACAATATGATTTCTAGCCTCGCCGTTCGACACAGCATGTAGGAGACCAATCAGCCCGCACGCATTGCGGATCGTCTGTTTGAACCACATGACAGGCTCTTTTGGCCCAGAGCCGGAGTATTCAGGGAGCGAGCTGTCTTCGGCGACGCGGCTGGATTCGTAGGTTTTGGAGACGGGGAACACGAGGAGCAGGGCTTGTGAGGGGCGCGGGACGAGCGCGAGGAGGTCCGGCTCGTCGAGAGAGAAAACGTCTGTGAAGCCAAGCGACGGAGAGAGACCGAGCTGGTGCACGAGGTGGGACATTACTTCGGGGTTGTTTTCTTGGTGCTAGGTTAGTCGGCTTGTTGGCGACTAAGGTTGGGATACATGACGTACCGAGGGGCACGAATGCCTTGTTGCTCTTGGGGACGTCTGGGTCTGACATTTTCGTGTTCTTGGCTTGAATTAGAAGAGACTAAAGGGGGTTTAGAATGGATGAAGATGGAGGCGTTTGCTGTATGTGTGATGGTGGTGATTTCGGAGGCCGGTGGAGTCAGATGAGGGGAGAAAATGAGCGTTGCGGGGTTAAAACAGTCCGCTCCGCGTTAGGGCAGGAAAGATTTGTACACCTGTTTTCAGTGTCTATACATGATGTAATAGTCATTAATCAATCGTATTCATAAGAGACTCTATTTATTTGCTGGCTTGTCTACCCGCTTCAGAGGCGCATAGATATCCGTCCACAGCTCGCTCGCCTCGCCCAAGTAGTAGGTCAAGCTAACATTCGCCATGCTAGCCTCTTCATCCCCGGAAAGAGTCTCAAGCTGCGAAATGAGGTTCTCCAAGCCGAATGCTTTCCCAGTAGCCTGCGTAGCCCCCGCCTCAAGCATGACATTGACAACATGGATGTGAAAATGGTAGTAGGTCGGTTGATCTGAGGCCTGTTAGAACTAAGTCCACATTAGGGGAAGCGAATGCATATCAAATACTTACAATGCACATAAAGCTTCAGCTGATCCTCTTCCAGGCCAGGATACATCTTCACTGTCCCCTCCAGCACCCTCTTCCTCAGATATTTCAACCAGGGCACATGCTTCTTCTTCAAATCTCTCAAGCTCCAAATGTCTCGCCGTTGCACCAGCGCCAATAAATGTAATGAGCCCAGTGTCTTCCGGTCCCAGTTCAAATCAGGCAGCACCAAGAACGCATCATCGGCCCCGTGCCCATCATCTCGCAGCAAGACATCTTCCTGCTCTGTGCGACCCTCCAGGATATTGAACACCCAGTTCAAGCGCCCCTCTTCTCGCTTTGCCTGTATGAATGGTCGTACATGATCTCGGTAGATCTCTGGCGTCTCAGTCACCATGCGCACCACCTGGTCCGAGTATTTCTTGATGTGTTGCTGCGTGCACGGCCAAATGACGTTCAGCTTGAGGTCATGTGATGGATGCCCGTCAGCATCTATACCTGAGGATGCTAGGTACCATCGGTAAATGTCGTTATCGCCTAGATTGTTCACGCGCGTAATTGAAGAATGAAAGGCCTTGAGGACGGCGAGGGACTCGGTTGCGAAGGCGGTTCGTTCGGCGGTGAGAAGGCCTTGCTGACCGTCTATCGAGCCGAGGAGAACAATGCGGCGGCCATTTTGGTCTGGAGGTGGGTTGTTAGTCCTTTCTATCGAGGTAGTGGTTATATGCGGGGTGTTTGTGGTGCGGGGAAGAGCACACCTTGTTTAAGAAGCTTCGCGACCTCGAAGTTTGAGATTAGCGCTTCGGTTCCATGTTTCTGGGCGTCTTTAGCGTCCATGATGAGAGTTTCGAGGGCAGTGTAGGTGAATGCGAAAGTTGAGACTTTCAGAATATCGTCGCCCTGTTTGTACGGCAGAATGATTGGGGCGGTCAAGCTTATCTATATCGGCCCTGGCCGAGTGGAACAATGTGCCTGGTATCGAGCTATACTTCATTAGGTATTTTGAGACTATATACAAAGCGTGGTCTTCATCAAACGTGATTTGCTGGTGCAGAGCCGGCTCGAAGATCATCAACTGGTTTCGGGTGTGATAATCTGGTGTTTCCTGATACTGGGTGGTCCCAGACGCAGTGGCAGCGTGAAAGCTTGAGGTTAACGGCCCAGACCCCTCTCAGAGTGAGCTGCCTATCTGTTTACTGCCAGTTGTATTCCACGGCGTTCAAAAGCTGGAAGTTGCTTAGGCGGCTTGAGCTGGTACTCGAAAGTAGACATCGTGTACTCGATCATTGAGTCCAAGCCAACTTATTCATGTGGACTTCTTCTCGTCCCCATTTTCCGTATGCATCTAAGTTCGAATTAGTTCCAGAGCCATCATCGAGGAGCTAGTCACTTACTACAGCAGCAAACTTTACCCATTCTTCCACCCCTTTGACGAACGAATCATCCGCAGCGGGGATCATCTCGTGCGCCCAGACCATATAATCTCTAAAAGTAGCCTGCTTCTCTAAGACCTTAATCGGTTCGCTACCTTCGTCGCCCTCGCTCACAGTTTCACTGGCTGAAGTCGTTGGCAATTCACGGTCTGTGTGTGTTACCACAACCCCTTCTACAATCAGCCAAATTCGTAGTCTGAAAGAATAATGTAGAGGGCAGGCTTACCCTCGTACCCGTCGGGTATCTGCACTCGCCGGCCTCGTAGTTTGCGTCCGCGGAAGTAAGCGGTCTGGAGATCTTTGTCTGAGCATTGGTCAGTAGTTGGAAGAGGTGACGAAGCGAAGCGCAAACTGACCTTTTTCATCTGCGGTAGGTGTCCAGTATCCGTCCAGTGACTCCACGGGGCCATCATGATGGATTCGGCAGGGTAGGATGTTTGGCGTGCAGTTGCCAATGGACTCCCTGTCCTTGGACTCGGAGCTTTCTTTTTGTGATTGAAGGGCGAACATTCTGTTTGTACAGATGCGGAATCAACGAAGGATATTCAATTGGCGTATCTAATACAGAGTGTCATATACCGGTAGCAAGACTGAGTTTTGGGTGGTTTCGAAGGTTGTCGGACTGGCTGATAGTTGGATTTGGAGAGGAAGACGCGTGCGACGCGACTGCGCCCGCGTAAAGTGGGAGCGGAGCGGAACAGCCCCGAGAGCCTGGGCGGGGATAGGAAGCACTCCGGAGTAGGCCATCGACCGCGTACAAGGTATAGAGGAAGCAATCAAGATAGAGAAGATACCTTTGACTTATTCCAGTCTGGGTTTATGGGCTTACAGCTAGCTCTAACATCAAAGGCCGGGTAGCAGTATGCAATATCTTGATTCGTACACAAACTCATACTAGGGTATATCCATAATGACAATTCAAACCAGATCACCTCTTGCGCGTCTTCTTCTTCTTCTTTTTCTTTTTCTTCTCGTCCCCTCCGTTCTCTTTGCTCTCTGGCACTACTCGAACCGGCCATTTCTTCAGATGCTCGCGTTCAAACTCATCCTTATCCCGGCGATACAAGAGCATTGTAGCTTTTGCATCCTCAACACTAGAATGGGCGCCGGATTGTATGCTCAACCCGAGGAACTCCGACGCCAGGATCTTCAATCGAGGAGACCCCCCACCAGCGATTTTGCGATATGGGGGATGCTTGCTGGTATCTCTGATATCGCGCTTGGGATGACTGAGGAGGAGCGCATCTAAATCATTCCGGAGAGCATGTCCCACAAGTATCCGTCCGTCAAGAATCTCCGCAACTTCTTTCTGCACTTGCTCTAATGAACGGGCCTCCACCATGTGCTTAGGAAGTATCCCACTAACGTGCGTTCTCCAATCCGTGACCATCTCTATAGGTCGTACATATGAATCGTATATTTGGTCGCCGTTGTAGTTGACGATACTAATCCGGGCAAGCGCAGAGTCGTTGTCTGGGTTGGGGCCAACTCCAACCATCTCACAATCTACCGCAATATATTTGCCTATTTCAACACTGCAGGTTGTCAGTAAGAATGTCGCACCGAAGAAGTATGCATATGATCATATTGGGACTGACAACTTAGACCGGCCCTCATTTTCCTTCGGGACTACCGGAGTAGAAGTCTGAGTAGTACTTCTACTAACGTCTGAAGCCCCCTGCGACATCCTTTTCCGTTTTTTCAGTGTCTGTACGGTTTGTGGCTTCTGTTTTGCCTTTCCTGCTTCTGCGGCGGTTTTCCGTTTCTTCACCAGATCATTCTGAGATTCACGATCTGATCGTTTGCGCTTGTTGGGGGCGGGGGACGTGGAGACGTCCTTCTTGAGGGTCTCCTGGAGCTTTTTCCAATTGCTGGAAAGGGCTTTTAGTTCCATTCCAAAGTTATTTGGATGCTATCGCATGGTGGAAGTGAACGGGGGATGAAAAGAAGAAATAATGTTGCGGGCCATCTCCGCGCTAAAATCTGGTTGGTCTCCGCTGACCCACAGATATACAATCGTGTTCTCGAACGTCTCGAAAACTTCGAATGGGCCTCGGTTTGTATAGAACTTCAATGGATTCGAAAATTTCGCATATTGTCTCCGATGAAATCATATCAAGTTACAGAATATATGCGCTTGGAATGTGTTATGACTTTTTGTACCCAATCCGCCCATAATATGTGATATCTAGCAGAGTATCTAAAACAATAACGATTATAAACCAGGAACTTTGAAGTCTTTGTAGGCCCACTTCTCTGTGACTTCTCTTTTGGCCTTTTTCGGTTGCGATACGGGCTTGCGCGCCTCCAGTTTGCCTTGGACGATCAACGTCCGGAATCTGTCGTCGAGGAGATTACCCTCTGGCTTCAGCAGGCGCAGTGAGTCTTGCAGCTCATCCGGCAGTACCACCTCCGTCAGCTTCTCAGGTGCCCTGCTTTAGTTAGTAAAAAGATTTTGAGACGTTGCAGGACAAAGCTCACTTTAGTTTGCCTAGAGGCTTTCGGCGCAGAGTAGTATCGTCACCCTCATTGGAAGAGTCATCAGCGTCGCTGTCCTGACGCTCCAGCGCCAGTTGCTGAGCAAGCTCTGTATTGGTCTTGAACTGGGCAAGTTGATCCTGCTTCTTCTTTTGTTGTGCCTCCCATTTGGCTTGCCTTTCGGCTTCCTTCCTCCGCTTGATCTTGTTTCGCTGTGTCTTTGTCTTTCTTTCTGGACGCTTCTTGTTCAGCCATTCCGGCTTCTCATATTCGCTCTCGAAGCCTTCCCATGCGCTCTCGTCATCTGATTTCGCTTCACCATCATCATTCTGGCCTTCGACGATCAGACGTTGGCGCTCTTGTTCTTTGCGTCCTTCCTCCAACCGCTTCTTCTCCTCATCAACGGCCTTTTGTCCTTGCTCCTTTAGCAACTGATCCCAGTCTTCGAATGTCGGGTTGTAACTTGCACCAGCCGTTGGCTTTCGTACAGCGGGAATAGCTTTTCCATCAGCAGCGAGTGAGATAGGAGCATGCTTCAGTGTGACTGGGGCCACTTTCTCTTTGGGCTTTTCCAAATAGTCAAACTGAGGATCGTCATATGGCGTCGGATCTGCCTCATCTGCCCACGGGTCGAAGAAACCACTTTCATTAGATTTTCCAAGAGGCTTCCCTTCCTTGGCCACCTGTTTCAAGCGCTGCCATTCCTTGCGGCTAACCCAGTCGCTCTTGTGCTTCTTTGTCTTGGGTTCGATGACACCGTCGGTCACCTTGGAGTTCGCACGTTTCCGAGTATCAACCGCATTGATGGCAGATCTTTTGGCGAGAATCTCATCTGATTTCAACAGCCTCTTCTGCTGTTTGCGGTATGCGTCGCGGACTTCCAACGAGCCCTTTTTATCGATAACGAAGAGTTCCTCCGAGGGCTTCTCTGCTAGAACACCTCTGCAGTATATCGATTAGAAATCTTGCAATTTCAATACTTGAGCGTAAATATGGAGTCGTACCCTTTGATTTCTTCGTCCTTCAACAGACGGAGACCTTCTTGAACCTCCGAGACATCCACATTCTTTCTCCACGCCTTCTTGCCCTTTCTAGAAGGCTGAGTGTACTGCTGAGGGGCTTGTAATGATGTGGACATTATGATGAATTCCCGAGCAAATTCTGAATGAACGAATATCTCGGTCTTTTCTTAGCTCGTTCACTCCTCGAACTTTTTTTCCACGGCAAAATTCGACCGCTTAGGATTACATAATACCTAGCGGGGAGGCTAGATGCGTCTATCGCGCTAAGCGATTTCGATAACATCGCGTCTATCGCGGTTCGGATTTCAGATGAGCGCCGACTTCTTCATCATCAAGATATTGTTGTTCGATCGAATCCTCCTACACAGCCAGCTAGCTTCTACCTATCGCAGGCTTTCCCGCTGAGTATACGCAAAACTAATTAAAAATTTGACCTGGTCTAGCGACGATTTCGTCGGCCCCTAACAGCCATGCCGGTCGTCAAAGGAGGCGTTTGGTAAGTCGCAGTCGCAAACTAGGCACATTAGGACTTCCAGCTAACTACTTATTAGGACTAATATTGAGGACGAGGTTCTTCGGGCCGCGGTAAGCTAATGCTCGCGAATTCTATTTGGAAAATCCACTTTCAGCCAGGCAACGCAACTGACGCTTTGCTTTCCGTCTAGGTCTCAAAGTACGGTCTTAATCAATGGGCGCGTGTGTCTTCGCTACTGGCTCGAAAGACGCCAAAACAATGTAAAGCGCGATGGGTTGAATGGCTTGATCCTGGCATTAGGAAGGTGGAATGGTCGCGGGAAGAGGATGAGAAGTTGTTGCATTTGGCCAAATTGATGCCAACGCAATGGCGAACGATTGCCCCAATTGTGGGTCGAACGGCAACTCAATGCCTAGAGCACTACCAAAAACTTTTGGATGAAGCGGAAGCCCGTGAGAACGATGAACTTGGCTTGGGAGGTCCCGGTACGGAGGCTTCGGCCCCGAGTGCGGACGACGTTCGACGGCTGCGGTAAGTGCTCTAAACTACACACTTAAGCCAAACTACGCTAAGCTGACTACTTCCAGGCCTGGCGAACTTGACCCTGATCCAGAATCAAAGCCCGCCCGTCCAGACACCATCGATCTTGATGAAGATGAGAAGGAAATGCTGAGCGAGGCTCGAGCTCGTCTAGCAAATACGCAGGGTAAAAAGGCCAAGCGCAAGGCTAGAGAACGACAGCTTGAAGAATCACGACGACTTGCAGTACTCCAGAAACGCCGTGAGCTGAAAAATGCCGGCATCAACATCAAGGTCGTCACCCGGAAACAGGGCGAGATGGACTATAACGCGGATATCCCGTTCGAAAAACCGGCCGCACCAGGATTCTACGATACAGCAGAGGAGGAAACCCGCAATGAAAGGCAGCGAGAAATGTTTGACCCCCGAAAACAGCAACTGGCGAACAAGCGCAAAGGAGACCAGGACGAGGACGCCGAACGGAAGAAAAGGAAGAATGACAAGAACAGCAACTCGGCCGCCTTTGCCGCCGCTGCTCGAGCAGGCCAGATGCAAAAAATCCGAGAGGCAGAGCAAAGCAGCAAACGGAGAGCGCTAGTCCTCCCTAGTCCTCAGGTTAGCGAGAGTGAAATGGAAGATATCATTAAGATGGGGATGGCGGGGGATAAAGCCAGCAAGATGGTAGGAGACGAAGAAGGGACCCGAGGCTTACTCGGGAACTACTCCGCCATGGTCGGGGGAACACCCATCCGCACACCTAGAGCGCCACCAGAGGAAGACCACATTGCCAACGAAATCAGGAATATAAGAGCCCTTACGGAGACTCAGTCTTCATTACTGGGCGGAGAAAACACGCCACTACATGAGGGGGGTTCTTCCACTGGTTTCGATGGAATTGCCCCCCGCCGCCAACAAATTGTCACACCGAACCCCCTGGCTACACCCTTTCGGCAAGGGGCGATCGGTGCAACACCCATGCAGGGAGGCATTGGTTCCGGTGCCACTCCGCTGCGTACTCCTCGGGATCATTTCTCACTTAATAAAGAGATCGGCGGTGGGCAACTCGTTGGAAGCACGCCTAGAGACATAAAAATACAGGAAGACCTCGCGCGGCAAAGCATCCGTGGTAGGCTTGCGGCGCTTCCCAAGCCCAAGGAAACCGAGTGGGAACTAGAAGAGCTGCCGTCTGAAACTGCGGAGCCAGCTACTGTCACAGAGTACTCCGAGGAAGACGCAGCATTGCGAGATGCACGGGAAAGAGAAGCTCGGGAGCGAGCAATTCAAGCTGAACACAAACGCCAGACACAGGTCTACCAACGTGCACTGCCGCGGCCTGTCGTGCTCGATATCGATGCCTTGATGGAGCGGGCGTCGAATGTCACGGACCCTATCACAGTCCAGATCGCTAAAGAGGCTGCGTTATTGATCGCCAATGATGCGCGCAAGTTCCCCGTTCCCGGCGCGAAAACCGAAGGTAGGCCGCGGAAGCTGGAGAGGCTTGATGATCAGTGGTTGGAAGAAGCTCGTGCTGCGATTGCTGCCGAAGTTTCCTCCGGAAAGTTGAAGGAATGGTCGAATGAGTTCGATACCCACTGGTCATCTACCCGTCAGAATGCACTTCCCGGTCTTTCCAACTATACGGGCGATGAAGAGGAGGACGCGCTTCAGCAAGAACAACAGATGATCGGCATTTTCGACAATGTACAGGCATCTCTGCTTGCCACGGCAGAGCAGGGTAACAAGCTCGAGAAGAAGTTGGCTCTACACTACGGCGGATACCAGAATCGTGCAAAAGTTCTCCGGACCAAGATCACGGAAGCTCATACGGCGCTAGAGAAGTCGAAAGACGAGCTAGACGCTTTCCGCACACTTCAGATTTCAGAAGAGGCTGCCATTTCAAGACGGCTAGAGAAACTACGAGAAGATGTGGCCTTTGTGATGCGGAGAGAACGAGAAGCCCAGGAGCAGTATCGGTCCAGAAAGGAGGAGCTGGACGAGCTGGTCGCGAGTACCGGAGGCATGCTAAACGGCTGCCATTGAGAGTGAGAGAAAGATTGTACAGAATTCTTCAGACAATGTATTCTATTTATTGACACCATCCGCTCGTTCCCAGTGAGGTTCTGTCGCTAAATAGCTTTTGTACATGCTAGTTTCTTCGCATACACTTGTCACTGGTACATAGTAGATACCTATTCCGTAGGTAGGCCGACCAGGGAACCAAAAGCGGACGAGGCGAAATGCGCATCCAAAGGCGGTCTCTCCCGCCCCTTCCAACACTCTATCCTCCATCAATCGCCTCGAGAGCCCTGCGGAATTTTCATCAGAAAATAAAAACGACAAGGCAATTTCATCACGTTTGTTTCTTCAGATAGGAAGAAATTCACTCTTTAAACACGATGGGCGGCAGAGAGGAGGCCACCGGGACACCGGACCCCGTCGAGAAGGGATTTGCCACCCTCAACGCCATCAGGTAAGTTGCGCAGCATGCAATAAACTCTCTTGTTGTATTATCTGAATATAAGTCCTCGGTTTTATCGGTCGCATGTGCTAAACAAGAGACTAGGATCGGTGTAAAGGCCATGGTCCACAAGGTGCGTTGTGCATCTTTTCCTGGTCGCATTGACGAGGTCACGTGTTTATCAAGTGTACAATGACTGACATCGTATTATTGTAGGATGGAGAATTACGAAAAGCAGAGATTCTGTCTATAAAGCAGCGGAAAGATGGGCTTGCTTTTTAGTAAGTCATTTCAACTTTTCTTCTTCACGTTATCCGCTAACCATACGTACAGCGTTCATTATGTCGACTTCAATAAACGTCTCGATGGTATGTCTGCGCAACAATGTGGTCAAGGATGGTTATACTAACTACCTCTAGAATGGGTTGCTTCCTCCAGGCTTGATCTGACCCAGGAAGTTGAATGGCCACAGCCGGAAAAGCCGGAAAAGAAGAAAACTGGTCCTGTTAGCAAAGCTCCCAGCAAGAATAAGCGCGTTAGAGCTGGCAGCCGTGATGTCTCCGCTACTCCAGACCTCCTCTCTGGCAAGAATACCAATGTGGGGAAAGTGCAACGACCATCGAAAGCTGGTGGAAAGGAGAACCGCGGCGATGAAAACCCGGTAAACCTGTCCATGTTGGGCTCGGAAGCGGTATCTGTGGACGGCACTCCCAAGGCTGACTCTGAGGATATCGACATGATGGATGCTAGCTTCGTCGATGCTAAAGAAATAAAAGAGGAGGAGAAGGCGCTGGGGCTGATGTCGCGAGAGGAGGAGATTGAGAAGCTTCGTACCAGTGGCAGTATGACACAGAACCCGACTGAAGTTCACCGAGTGCGAAACTTGGATCGGCTACAGATGGGCAAGCACGATATTGAGCCTTGGTACTTTTCTCCGTATCCTGCTTCTTTCTCTGATGCAGATGTGGTATACATCGACGAGTTCTGCCTAAGTTATTTCGACGATAAGCGTTCTTTCGAGCGACATCGTTCCAAGTGCACCCTCACTCATCCTCCCGGTAACGAGATATATCGAGACGATAATATCTCATTCTTCGAGGTTGATGGCCGTCGACAGCGAACATGGTGTCGCAACCTTTGTCTACTCAGCAAACTTTTTCTTGACCACAAAACTCTTTATTATGACGTCGACCCCTTTCTCTTCTATTGCATGTGCACTCGAGATGAGACCGGTTGTCACCTCGTGGGTTACTTTTCCAAAGAAAAAGAGTCTGGAGAGGGTTACAACCTGGCTTGTATTCTCACATTACCTCAATACCAACGGCGCGGTTACGGAAGACTTCTTATCTCTTTCAGTTACGAGCTGAGCAAGCGGGAAGGAAAAGTCGGCTCCCCCGAGAAGCCGCTCAGTGATCTTGGATTGCTGGGTTATCGACAATTTTGGCGCGAAACTCTCGTCGAAATCCTCATGGACTCTGGACGCGAGACAGTGAGCGAGAACGAGCTCGCCGTTCTAACCTCTATGACTGAAAAAGATGTCCATGAGACATTGGTCACCTTCAAGATGCTCAGATACAACGTACGTGCCCGCTCCTATTCCCAATCTCTTTTGTCGCATGTACAAACAGCTAACAACCCTGCAGAAAGGACAGTGGATCATCGTACTTACAGATGAGGTCATCGAGGAGCGCAATAAACGTCTAGAGAAGGAAAAGTCCAAGGGATCTCGCAAGATCGATCCCGCACGGCTCCAATGGAAGCCTCCTGTGTTCACTGCCTCCAGTCGAACATGGAATTGGTGAACAAAGCGAACTCGGACCTTCCTTTAATTTTCTTGTGTGCCTTTCATTTATCTGGTGGTGATGCCGGCCATCTTTGTGTACAGTTCTTTTAGCATTAGCAGGTTTGGGGAGGGGTATGGCGTTCAAGGTGCCGGTTTACCTGGAAATTTGGGTTTTGAAGATTAGAATACATGATTACGGAGTCAGAACCCATGGTATAATATCAACTACTAACTAGCATATGGTACGCCCCTGTCTATTGGTATTCTATTTATTGACCTTACGTTTTGAGTCGATAGACAGGTGTATATGCTGACCCGCAGGGCAAGTGAGACTCGAAGAGGATTGATTCAAACAGTGAGACCAGCTTGCCCTTGATCGTTTACTCGGGTGCTTGACTTGAAAGAGAGGACAGTAGTCAACTCTATGTACTCCCCAAGCCTTGAGTGGATAACTCAAATGTAACATTCTTGAAGATATACTAGGTAAAAACTGTACTTGCATGTGTCCAGATCCGTTTCGTCTTTATTAAAGGA
The DNA here is from genome assembly GCA_003719405.1 of Aspergillus incahuasiensis. NCBI lineage: Eukaryota > Fungi > Ascomycota > Eurotiomycetes > Eurotiales > Aspergillaceae > Aspergillus > Aspergillus incahuasiensis. The sequence continues at coordinate 135,124 of RHLP01000040.1, forward strand.
AGTGAAAAACGAGAGTAACATAGACATGGGTGAGATGTATATAGTGCTGCCAATGGCAGATGACGAGGAGTAATAGCACACTCGCCCAAAGCGCACAGCAGGGTCAAATTAAATGGTTTGAGTGACCCCAGCAATAAGTTTGCACCCATCCAGGCTCGGATTAAACTATTAAATCACGGTTCATAACAGGGGCTGATGGAATGGCTACTTCAAGATGAGTACAGGAGAAGAGTGAGCAAAGTGAGTCGGAAGAAGAAAAACGTAGGGAATATTGTACGGAAAGGACAATATACTAGAGAACATATGCTAGAGAACCCGAATGCATCCCATCTTGTTTCCCTGCAGACGTAGCTTATTTCAAATACTCAACGCGAAAGACCCGAAACCTGGATAAGATGCTAAAACTCAGCTCAAGAGGTGAACGTAGAAGAGAAGAGGGCTCAGAAGTCTGTCTAATTGTAGAAAGAGAGACAATGAGTTGAAAGAATCCCGTTCGACTTGTTTATTGAGAAGAACGCGGCTGTCGCTGCGGCTGGCTGTTACCGTTGGGTTGTTGAGACGCGCCTTTCTTGTAGTTTGAGCCACTGGCCCCATCGCGTGGCTTGGTGTTCTTACGAGGCTTGAATGTAGACTGTCCGCGCGGACGAGGGTTGGTATATGGGCCTGCTTTCCGCGGAGCAGCCACTGTCTTTGCCTCGACCTCACCAGGAAGTCGGATAAAGATTTGATTCAAGGCTGAAGCATCTTTATCGCGGGTACCAACCCAGAAAGGTTCAACACTATGAACTTGCATTGTCTTCAGCACTTTAGCACGTAGCCGGGCTTGAGATGGCGTAGGTGCAGCTCGCCAAGCGGCAGCAGGAGCCATCGTTGGGACTCGTACAACCGGTAGGGAGCCAACTTCACGATCCTCAAACATTGCCTCTGCTTCTTCAACCTGTCTTGCGGTCAATTCGCCGTCGCCAAATTGGATTCCCCCCTTATAGGGAAGCGAAACAGAGACTGCTGCGACATGCAGCTGCACATCAAGCGGCTCTTTCGAGGCAGACAAAACCGCTAGAGCGTTCCTTTTCTCCGGAGCTTTCTTGCCGAAAAGAGTGTTGATTCTCTCCTGCCAATTCATAGTGGGGCGAGAACGTGTGTTCGAAGCAACCATGGAGGCAAACGTCGGCGGTGGTGGAGGTGGCACGACTACCTTTGGAGGGAGTTTCACAATTGGCTTCGGCGCAGGAAGATGTACTAAAGGTCTATTCGAATTGCCAAAGTACACTGGATGAGTCGAAACCTCTTCTGGGGGGGGTGGTGAAGGGCTTCGGAGAAAGTCCATTTCTTCGTACGTCGGCTTCTTGTTCTCCATCGGCTGTGGGAAGAATCGCGAACTGCGAGCGGAAACGCTTACAAGAGGACGCGCATGAGGTTCCACGAAAGGAAGCGGGCCAACAGAGTGTTCAAGACTGGACAAAGGGTTTGGAAGCGGAGGGTTTCCATCTGTCGACCTCGAAACACTAACAATTTGCCTCTGTCCAGCTTGGTCACCTGAACGAACTTGTCGCCAAGTTTCATTGAATGTAATCGGGATTGCTGGTTGGCTTTCACGAGGATTCAACTCTGTGCGTAGCTTCTCATTCTCCTCAGCCTCGCGCTTCGTGGCAACGGCGTGGAAGTCGTTCCATGCAGCGGTACGTGTGTCGTGCTGCCAGTGAGAATGATGTGCTTTGGGAGGACCTATAGGCCCGGGACGAGCAATTGGGCTTAAGGTGTCATAAGAAGCATGCCTGGTTTCGGGCGAAGGCAGAGGTGATATTGTGGTACTTTCCTGGGCCGATCGAGTGGTTGTTGGGAAGGGCTGTGAACTCGGGGCTTGCGATGAGTGATCCAAACCAAGAGGATTTCGCAAACTCAAGTCCCGTGCTGGGAAATTCCCAAGCGTTTGGTCAAAGATGCCGTTGCCCAACGTTTTGTCGTTGGTGAAAGGTTTCCATGGATTCGTGATAGGAGGAGTGGGACCGACGAGTTTACTATTCGCTGTCCAAGGGGCGTAGTTGGCTACATTCATCCCAGCTCTCCATTGAACATTTTCTTCATCAACTCTTGGCTCAGCGGCGGAATCCTCCACTGGCCCTGTCGGCTCAAGCGCTGGTTGAAGTCCGTTTGCTGTAACAGCATCTGCTTTCGGCTCCCGACTGGAGGAGGAAGGACGCCTGGCGCTGGCCGCTGGGGCAGGTTTGTCCTGACTTCTCTCTCTCTCTATAAGCTTCTTCACTGTATCGGGGTGATGGACCTTCATCATGCCATATTGTTTGGGCGCTCCGGTAGGTTCCGGGACTGGAGGTTTTGGTGGTGACTGAGCAAAACTAGTCGTCGACTCCACCTTGCTGACTTCCGGAGACCCTTTGTCCTTAGGCTTTGGCTTCTCAGGGGGCGGCCCTAAGGCCTCCAGCTTCTGTCGTATCCTTTCGCGTTTCGCAGCTTCCTCTTTCTCCTCTTGTTCTAATCTTCGCTGCCGAGCCTCCAAGCGCTTCTCCTTCATGATCCTTTCTTGCATAGCAACGGCGTCCTCTTGTGGTTGTGGCGGTACTTCGGGGTGCGCATCAATAGTAGGGGGCTGATTTACTCCAGTAGCCATACTTGGAACCTTTTCTAGAGCTACAGTCGAGTCTCGGCGAGGCCAAGAAGGACCAACCCCATGGCGCATCGGAGAGATGTCCCTTGGATGCGGGTCACTCGGAAGATGTTCTCGTGCTGGAAAGGGTGGCTCAATGACTCCATTTGCTTGAGAACCGCGCCTACCGTCAAACGGTCTTTGAGCAACATCGGGCCGGCCAATCGACATACGCCGACCAAAGCTCCCACTTCCCCCGCTGACATTAGACGAGGTTCGTCGACGAGTCCAATGCCCGCCATCCTGGCCACTCGTCCTGTGAGTCTGAAACGCAGCAGAAGGCTCTGCAGGCCCTGTAGGCTCACCTGGCGCTGCAGGTCTTTGTAATACAGATGGGGCGCGGAAGCTCTGCTCATTCCGATAGTTGCCGCCTTTTCTCGGCTCAGGAACAGGCTCATAACGTCCCGACCTGGAGTTGTAGAGTTCTCGCGTTCCCGGTTGCGTTTCCTTCCATGAACGGTTGAAGTCATCCGCAGCGATCTCTTTAGGAGCAACAGGCGCGCTGTAACCCTCGTTCGGCTTTTCCCTGGGAGGAGGCCGTGCTGCGGGTTGAGCCTGAATTGAAGGCATAACCGGAGATGCTCTTTCGATCGGCGGAATTGGGGCCCAAGGTGACTTGGTAGGCGGGGCAGGACTCGTAGATGAGACAGGCGGTTTGTCATTGTTGGAACCTTTGACGGAGATACCTGCAGTCCTCGCTTGCCTCTCTGCATTTGCACCAAGCCTTAGTACTGTGGGATTTGGTCCTACAGAGGTGACCGACTTGGCGATAAACTTCGGAGGTTCTTTGATTGTAGGTGTCTGTTCGGCGGGTGTGAACTCTTCCTTGCTCTCGGTACTTGCTTTCGTGATGGTCAATTGTGTGGTCTCTGGAACAGGCTCTGCTTGAGCCGCTTCAGCCTTCAGGTCGGTCTTGGTGCCATCATTCCATTCAATAGTCTCTGGGGCCCAGTCATCTTCGTCGTCATCAATATCAGCCCACTTGGACTCTGTTCCTCCGCCATCTTCCTGAATTCTTGAAGTCATATGGATTCCATATTGTTGTTTCAATTCCTCGTCAGTGAGATGTTTGGGAGGCGTCTGTTGGACCGCTGCAAAGACAAAAAAAAAGTCAGATGACGGTTTTCCAAGCTCTTAGAATTAGGTGCCTTACGTCGATTTTTATTCCAAACCTGGCTGGGATCAGGCCCTCCGCCGAGCCTGGTGCCGCTCGTTCCCGTCTTCGATAGAGAGTGTAAACTGCTTGTTGTTTTCGGGACTAGACGAGGCCGTAGACTCTGCAACGGTGTGCCAAGCGGAGTCCCCGATGACAAAGCTGCTGTAAGAGGTTATAACTTGCATTTCTCCTCAGCGCCAGCGGAAATAATACATACTCTTCTCAGGGACTTTAGCCACCGGGGTGGTGCCCGGCGCCTTTGGGACAGAAAACTTAGCGAAAGAGACTGGCTTGAAAGTTGTTGGCCGTTTGGTCGAACCAGCACGACTGTTGACTCTGCTTTCCGTTCGACTGGCATCGGATTCAGAGCCGCCTAGAGAGGCCGAGTCTTCCCCACCATCCGAAGTAGATGTCATTCCGTTCATATCAAGTACTTTTGCTGCTACCAATCCTGGCCCTTGCTTTGAGGCATCCTGTGTCGGGGTAAGTCGAAGTTCCGGCATCTGGCCTAGGACACTCACTGCCACGCTTCGTCCGTAGTCCCTCTCCTTGTCGCTACTTTCTGTTGGTGTTTCCGTGCGCATTTTCTGATCTTCTGGTTCGTCTTTCGTCTTCATTTCAGATAATGTCGTGTCGATAGTGTTGATCTCCCCCTCGTCCCCCCCAGCAGGTTTCTTGTCGGTGGTGCTCGCAGGAACGTCGGAAGGCGACGAATCGCCGCCCGACAGGGTTAGATTTACCACATCGTGGCCGTTCTGCTCTGCCATAACAATTCTCGAGTCTGTGGGGACAAGCAGTTGCGACATCTGTTAGACATGTGTTCCGACGCTGTAATTACGGAAGCTTGTGGCGATCGGACCTCTGAAAACACGGGGTGGGATAAACGAAGGGCTCGGGAGGTACCTATTGTTAGGGATCAGAAATCGCCACGGTTGAACTGCGAGCTCAGCTGTTTGAGCCTTGAAAAGCTCCGAACGACTAAGATGGTGGAATGTGAAGAGGCTAGCGGAGCGCGAGGGACAGGAGTCGAGGTAAGCGGGCGGCTGAGAGAGCTCTGAGGACAAAGGCAAACAGCCCACAGTATCCCGAAAGGGAGGTCACGATAGAGTGGCTCGTCTCTGAGTTGATGGAGATCGGGTGATGGCCTGCGGTCATGAATGCTGGGTGACGGCTCAGGCTCCCCAAGACTAGGGTGGCTGCTTTCGGTTAGTGTGGGAAACGCCGCAAAGTGTAGCAAACCCTGTGGCTGGAGTTGGACTTGGGAGTCGCGGGATCAACACCGAGAGGTTGGAAACTGTCTCATGGTCACTTTGCATTTAGCTATCACTCGTATTTATATGTGTAATAGGCGTAACGCTTCTTAAATGTCTCGTGGGGCGTGGTTGTTGGTACGCCTTTCTATCAAAATTGCTATATGCAACCGCACCCGGCATTCCGAATTCAACCATACCCTGTTAAAGTGTGAGTGGCGCGGAGAATACAATTAACTACGGATTCAAGTGAGAGGTAAACTATGGACTAATATCACAGAGGTTGGAATTGCCAAATATCACAGGTCTTCTCTTTCACGAAGGCCTCAGTTCTCAGCCCACGTTATGTACACAAATACCCCGTGTCAGGCACATTGTCGGGAGAACTTAGTGGGGGTGGTTCTTGTGGTGGCCTGCTGTCATGTTAGATGCTTGCTCCAACGTGAAAACACAGGGAGATAGGTCATACGCAGGTGGAAGTAGTACTCCATGCTGTAGCCGAGGATGAGAATGCCGCCAATAGCGTGAGCAAGGGCTGAGAGAGGCATGTTAGTGAAGACACACAATGTATTAGATCATTGTCACTCACGAGCAGCAGAAGGCTTATCACCGAAGTAGCGAGCCTGGTAGCGTCCGATGAGGCCGGTGGGCTTGGTCTCAGGAGCAGCGCCGCGGGGGAGCTTGGCGTAGAAGTTCACAACACGGTCCATGCGAGCAGCATCCTTAGCAGCACCGATTGCCTTGGGAATCGTTAGTAATCGATTAGATCAAAGATATCATGAAGCTTCATATGTCGTCAAGATCGGCCGAGCGTCACGGAACAGGGTCGGCGATGTAAGAGATATAAGGAGTCTCACGTTAGGAGAAGCAATCTAAGCCAGTCAAGAGATCAGCATTTTTTTCTTCATGGATGTCTTTGCTTTTGAGGTTTCTTACCTTGGGAGGGATCAAGGTCGAGAGACCTCGGCGGGCAATGTAGCTCATCTTTGCGCGGACTGGCAGCAGGTCATTAGCGGTCAGAGCGTGCATCGAGTGCGTATCAATACACCCGCATGCGATGTATGTACTGAGGATCTTACCTTGACTTGAGCAAATGAATCAATGGAAGGGTGAGCGACAGAGGATGGGAAGTGCCTGAGAAAGCGGGTTGTCGGAAGAGAACGTAAGGAGCCGCATACGCGCTAAACCTGATCAGGCTTTGCCTTCAGACCGGCAAGGTCGCAATACCTCACCTCGACAATTCACCCTCGTTTTCTTCGCTCTATCCCCACCACAACAGACGCAATTGACACAATGTCGTTTATGCGGGCTGGGAACCTTGCCTGCTCTGGGCTGGGCAGGCTTATGGCCTTCCGCAACACCCGTATGCTCTCAGCAACCGCTTTCCGAGCTGAGTCGTCTGTCAAGCCTAGCAGTAGCTCTTCTGACGCGCCTACGACCCCTCTCTCCGAGAGCAGTCTTATCCAAAAGGAGACCCCTGCGCAGGCAATGACCCGTCACCAGCCTGACTACGATGCTACTATCGACCACGGCACCTCGTACGAAGATCCTTGTGCTTTACGTGGGGATAATGACTGACACTATCCCAGCAAATTCTCCCCCGTGCCTAAGCGTGTTATGGATGGAAGCGAGCCCGGCGAGACCGTTCCTGCTGCTGTTCTTTCTGGCGCTCCCACTGACCTCCAGGCCCGTACCGTCAGGTATGACCTAATTTCCGGTGGCCTCCGATACAGTAACTAACAGCATCAAGGATCTTCCGCCCTTCGAAGACCGCCACGCAGTCTGGAGACTGGCACTCCCACCATTGGAGGATGGACTGGGATATTCTACAGAAGGGCCACCGATGGGAGAACCCTCTGATGGGCTGGCAATCTTCCGCGGATGCTATGCAGGGTACACACATCAACTTCAAGTCGAAGGAAGACGCTATTCTGTTCGCGCAGAAGCAGGGCTACGAATACTTTGTCCAGGAGCCGAACGAGCGCAAGTTCGTCCCGAAGGCCTATGCGAACAACTTTGTCCACGAGCACAAGAAGCTCAAGCATATCAGAACCAAATAAACCGATTCTCTCCTACTATTGTGTATGTATACAACTGTTTGCTCTGCATGCTTCTCAGAATCAAGTGGGCTTAATGTTCCCTATGCCTAGTAACGTACAGGGCTTAAAATACTATGGCTTTATTTACCACTAAAAAACACTAGAGCTACATTCGATGTGGTCTTACCAAAAACAAATCGCACCCAAGCGCAGTTTTCAGGTCGCAAATTGTTATCGCGAGTAACATCACTAGCTGATAATCGCATGTTTGGTTCAAGAAGCCCTGTTTGGCATTATATCGTGGCTGGTGGGGACGAATGCATGTTGAATGTACCAGTGCTGAAAGTGGCCTGGACAATCTTCTAGGTTGTCAAGTCAAACTGTATAGCCCCAGCTGTAGAGGACGTCTCAAGCGCTAGGCTTCCCGGGCAGCGCCTGAGATAGGCCGGAAGATCGCAAGCCCTATATCACTTCCGCATACCGTGCTGAGAAGGGACACAAATCATCTGCTGCAGTGGTCAAGAGCTCCTTTCTTGTCTCGGTATACAGACTATATCTACACTCATAAATTGCTGGCCGGTACTGTGCTGTAGGCTGGGCTGAAACAGCATGTACTATGAGTTGCGTTACATATATATTCCTGCACTGATAGTGTCTAGGTTCATACCATACTCTGGAAGAAAGGCATGTAGACTATTGAAAATAGCATAACCAGAACAGGCAAGCCCGCCAGCTCCAGGAATGGCCAAGAACAAAAGATCAGATATCGTCCGACCCGGATCATACGTAGTATTTGCAAGAAAAGCAGGCCTAGCCGCGCTGCCGCAGATTTGGGCCCCGCCACCCCGCCAAAAAATTATTATCTACGCAGATAAGATCGAAAAATTATACTTCCCCTCACGATACAATCCATTTCGCTTTCCTGAGTACCTTTCGTCTATCCTTTTCAAAGCACGCAAACATGACAACAGACAACCTAGAAAGCCCAGACGCCTCTGTCCAGGCTCTTCGCACAGTCCTCACCTCCGAGACCGAGCCGCTCGCTCGTCGGTTCCGCGCTCTATTCTCGCTAAAGCACCTTGCATGCCTTCAGCCGCCCACCGAGAAAACACTGCCCTCGATCCAGGCCATAGCTGCTGGTTTCGCATCTCCGTCGGCTTTACTGAAACATGAACTTGCGTACTGCCTCGGTCAGACGCGAAATACCGATGCACTACCTTTTCTGCTGGACGTGGTCCAGGACAAACAAGAGGATGCCATGTGTCGCCATGAGGCCGCCGAGGCCTTGGGCGCTCTGGGATACGAGAGCAGCTTGGCAATCTTGAAGGAGATCAGGGATAACAAGTATGAGCTTGAGGTCGTTCGCGAAACATGCGACATCGCCGTGGACAGGATTTTGTGGGAACAATCGGAGGCGAGGCAGGCTGAGAAATTGAAGCCTAGGTATGCTCTCATTATGCGCCTTTAGTAACTCTATATTCTGAACCTAACATGTGAACAGTGATTTCACTTCCATCGACCCCGCTCCACCCATGCCATTGACTGCGAAAGAGCCTTCAATTCCCGACCTAGAGAAAACACTCCTTAACACCAGCCTGCCGTTGTTCGAACGATACCGTGCGATGTTCGGCTTGCGCGATCTTGCCTCTCCTCCCGATCTCCCAACCGCCAAGCAAGCTGTTGAGTCACTAGCAAAGGGCATGAAAGACCCATCCGCGCTATTCCGTCACGAGATCGCTTTCGTCTTCGGCCAACTCTGCCACCCGGCGTCCGTTCCAAGCCTTACAGAGACTCTCAGCGACCTGAAAGAAGAGGGAATGGTGCGGCACGAAGCTGCAGAGGCTCTCGGCAGTCTGGGTGACGTTGAGGGAGTGGAAGACACACTGAAGAAGTTCTTAGACGATCCCGAGAAGGTTGTGAGAGACAGTATTATTGTGGCACTTGATATGGCGGAGTTTGAGAAGAATGGGGAGGTCGAATATGCGTTGATTCCTGACTCTGCAGTGTCTGCTGCTTGATTGACATGTTGACAGTCTGATCTGATGGCTAACATTGGCGGAAGTCCTGTCTAGATGCGTAGATATACCATCGATTAATGAAATATAGATATCCTGGGTATTAATTGTTCGTCGTTTCCCTGAAGCGCAAAATTAGCTATTGTTCGTATGATTAGGGTAGGGAGCTCATACTTGTAGCCACAAACACAGGTGTAGAACACGGTACTTCCTTCGTCTGCGCTGCGCAGCTGTACTGTGGTGAAGTACATCTCCTTCCTCCCACACTCAGGGCAGTCTTTTTCTATCAAGGCTTCTGTCCTCTTGTCCGCGGCGGTCAAAGTTTGAATCGCAGATCGCTTGGCGCGCAGCGTAGAAGGAAAGGAGCTTGGTTTAGATTCGGAGACAATAGTCTTTGGTACGGTATCTAGGATAAAGCATATTAGTAGGTTTTCTTTCGATCACTCATCTTTCGCGCAGTTCGGAGACTCACCCTTGTTGCGGGTTCCGCAGACGTCGCAAACCAAGATTCTAGTTGGGTCTCCAACTGAGCCTTCGAGTAGAGAGCCGCAGTCCGTACAGAAAACTAGTGATCCGATTGTAGACATATTGATCGCTGATTGACAGATAATGTTTCTCTATACCGACTTGCTCCTGCTTCACTTTTTCTCGACTTTTTTCCGCCCGGGAAGATGTGCGGGCGCACGGGCCATAGATCGGGTGGACAAGAACTACATTAGCGCTGGGCGGTCAGGGCGAGGCGGCAGCCGCAAGATAATAGTCGCGGTGCCTGGCATATTAAGTAGTATTCACTTGAACATCGGCTTGTCGACCAGTCATTTGCTGTGCCCCTGGAAATGAATGTTTGACTGGATGAGGATTCTCGGTCTTATGACTGATAGCCATGAGTGAAGCATGTCGTTCCCGCTTCCAGTCGAAACTTCCTTTTCTCCCTTCAAACTGCAGTTCTCTCTAAGGGACCACTGCTGCCATGGATCCCAACTGGCGTCCGGCCGTTCAGGTCGTCATTAATAGTCATGCCCATGGGCAGGCGGGGGTTGCGAAGGGGCATGCGCAGCGCCGGGAAAGACCACTGGCTGTGGAAGAGGCGCTGCAGTACTCTCCTATGTACAGCACCCCGGTATTCGGTTTAGGTGAGTTGGGACGACTGTCCGGAAGTGAGACGTATGTGAACATCGGACTAAATATTTACTCTCCCAAGACTGTATCCTTCGTCCAGATGTCGGCCGTCCTCCTACTACGACCTCAATCAATCACATCCTTCAGTCCGGTCGCTCTGCGCTGAACGATCTTAACGACGATATCCAATCAGGACGTCACGAGTCAAGTCGTTTAGAGACCTCCCGAGAGTACCTACAACATCTACTGGACGGCGATCAATTGACTGAATTGTGGGCTAGCTTCTTCTTTACAAATGGAAATGGTGCTAACATCATATCTAACTTTCAAGCAAATTTAAACTTCCGACAGGAAACCGGAACCACCCACGGTCACTGAATGCCTCCCACGAATCCGTCCTTAGCAGCAACCGCCTTGGGCACTTTTCCAGAATGATGCTGGACTCTACAGATATCGCCTATCGATGTGCGGCCAATCCAGTCATGCCTTGCACGTGGTTTCCGCTGACAGTTTATAGATCCTACACTATCAAATACGAATGCCAGGACGCCGCTAAAGAAATCAAAATCCAAACTTCCTAAGAACCATAAACTCGTTCCCAGTACTTCCAACCAGCCTACCCAACCCGCGAGCCAGCTCTCTGTCGTGATACCGGTCAAGCCGCTGCCGAACGCGGATCATACATACATCGCTCCGAAGAAGAGAAAACAGAGCGCTACTGGAGATGATAACCTGATATCAATTCGGCTAAGAGCTCAGAAGGAGGAAGCTGATGCCGCTCTGGTTAAGTTGCAGGATATTCTCCATGAAGTTTTCGAATTAGAGGATCAGTTCGACCCAGGCATATCCGATACAGCTCCAGATAGATCCAACACGGTCTTCACTTCGCTCCAATCGCTGGAAGTTAATGGACCAGTCCTCTCTCCTGATGCCCATGTGCGACTTCAAAAGGCCATGAAGAAAGTGGTGAGCTTTAATAGGCTTCAAGACATTTCTTCAGATCACCTCACTCGCATACAGAAGCTCTGTGAGAGGCCTATAGTTGCTGCACAGGCGCCTGATCTAAAATTGGATGATGCATCGGACGGGACTGCAGCTCAGGATTGGCTAAAGAAATTGGATGATATGCACAATGCCCTTCTTGCGGTCAACACCCTTTTACAAACAATGTCTGGCTCTCAGACGGAAAGGGACCTTTGTCAGGAGGACCTTATTGAAGGCATACCTAATCTTCTCAATCAAGTCTTCGATCACTGCATCATACCAGCCGTCGAATCTCGCCCCGGGGGCAAAGATGGAAAGTTCTTCGAGCTCTGTTCTCTTCAGAGGCGTGCCATCGGCAGTGTGATTCAGCACAGTAAAAAGGTCCTAGGTCTTTTCGCTAGCTTTCTAGCACGGGTCGACGTCTCTGAAGTGGCAGTCACGGCTACCGAGTTTTTTGCTGCAAAGCTGATATTCGTCGAAAATTCACATACAGAAAAGGATTCCGCTGTGGGTAGTCAGAAATATGAATCTGTTCGACGCGGGGCTATGGACGTTCTCGCCAAGATATTCTCGAAATACCCGGCTCAGCGCGCGTTCATTCTCGATGAGATCTTAGTCTCCCTAGAAAAGCTGCCTTCTACCCGGCAAAGTGCCAGACAATTCAAGCTTGCTGACGGCAAGAATATCCAATTGCTAACTGCGCTGGTTATGCAGCTCGTGCAGACCACTGCCTTGGACACTCCTTCTCCTAGGTCGGCGAAACCTAAGCGTAAGACTTTGAAAACAGAAGACGAGGATGATGAATCCGAAGAAGATGACGAGTCTGTGGATGACGACGATGATCAGTCCGATACATCGCTACCGCGTTTAGCTGCGAAGGTCAATAATCTGTACGATAATGCTCTACGCAGTGCTCAGTATATCATCAAGTTCATTGTCCAACGAGCAATGACGTCCACCAAATCCGGAGATCAACCATATCGAAATATTCTTGACCTCTTTACTGAAGACCTAATCGGGGTCCTGGGCTCTACGGATTGGCCTGCGGCAGAGCTGCTCCTTCGTATCATGGCATCTCATATGGTTAGCATCGCGGACCTTGACAAAAGCCCCGCCACAGCGAAGAGCATGGCTCTCGAACTTTTGGGTTGGATGGGTTCCGCTATTTCCGATCTTGCTTCCACCGCACATCATCTACTTCCAGCCATGGAGGAGTCTGAAACTGAGCTTACGGACTCATTGAAGCAATTGTTTGAGGATTACTCGAATCGTGCCCTACACCCTCAAGACCTTGTGGCTTCGAAGGGCCCGTACCGAGTGACCCTCGAGTACTTCCTCAACGATAACAACTCAAACAGCTGGCAACTCACTAGTGCTAGAGGTTTCTTCCTGACGCAGTGGGCAAAAATCTTTTGCTCCGTCTACTATAACTCCGAAGATAAGGATGAAGTTACTTACGATGATGAAACGGAGGATGCAGTGCATCTTTTCGCGAAACTGTTCTCCGATTCGCGATGGCTAGAGACAAACAGGTGCCTACAAGAACCACAAATATGTTGTTGAATCAATGCTGACTTTATTCATAGGACTTTTGACAAGGTGTCGACCCCTCAAGGAAAATTCGCCTACATTTTAACTGTCCTGAATTCAAGCTTCTGCAAGGCTTTCGATACCATCTTGAAATTGCTCCTTAACTCCATCACAAGTGACCAAGCCAAAGTCCGAAGTCGCAGTCTGAAGAGTGTAATATATATGCTTGAGAAGGACCCTAGTCTTCTTGATAGAGATGCTTCGGTTATGCGCGTGATTCTTCGTTGTGCAACAGATGCTTCTCCCATGGTCCGCGACTCTGCGTTATCCCTGATCGCCAAATGTATCGTTTTGAAGCCGAGCCTGGAAGAAGATGGCTGTCGGGCCATCTTAGCCTGCTCTGGTGATGCTGCAGCCGGCGTCCGAAAACGCTGCATTGGGTTGATGAAAGATATCTATCTGAAAACTTCACGTGCTGAACTGAAGATGGCTATTTTGGATAGTTTTCTCCAGCGTGCCGTTGAGCCTGAAGAGAGTGTGGCGACACTTGCGCGTCAGACCTTCGAGGAAATCTGGCTCACTCCATTCCATGACCTGGTGGACTCTGCTCAAGATGCCCCGAGGCTAAAGGTAGGGCTTGCAGAAAGAGTCACCCTATTTGTCCATTTGGTACAAAGAAGTGATACAGCTTTAGACGCACTGGGTTCATGTCTAGTGAAGCTGCTATCTGACTCATCCAAATCCTGGTCATTGAACTTCAAAGTGTGCAAAGCAATGGTCGCCACTATGTTTGAGAAAATGATCGAGGGCAGTGATTCACGAAAGGTGTTCCAGCAAGCTTTATTACAAACAATGACGGTTTTTGCGAAGGTGAACCCAAAACTACTTCGTCCAGATCAATTGGACGCCCTTCATCCTTATATTGGCAATCTCGCCACAGCGGAAGATCTGTTCTTGTTTCGCTCCGTGGTGATTATCTATCGGTGTGTTTTGCCGTACCTATCAAATTCTCATACCACGCTCCTGAAAGACGTTCAGAATGACCTTTTCAAGAGCGTGGCCAAACTGGCGCGGGGGGAACTAAACGAAGTCATGGCTTGTCTCTGGACTATCAACGGTGTTCTGCAGAATACGGACCGCCTTGTGAAACTAACAATTTCTGTGCTGAAACCCATACAGCAGTACAAAGACATCGACCTCTCTAGCAGCAATAACGCAGCTGTCCTTGCGAGGGCCAAAAGCTATATTCGAATTGCCGGTTGTGTCGGACGACATTGTGATCTCGAGAAATATGAACCTCACTTCAAGCACGCGTTTCCAACATGGAAAGGTGGTTCAGTGGCTGGTCTCATGGTTGACTCGATCATACCCTTCACCATAGCGAAGCAACCAGCCGAAGTGCGGGTCATGGCTCTCGAAAGTTTGGGTTCTATCTGTCAATCATGGCCTGCGCATTTTGGTCGAGAAGAGTCAAGACGTGTTCTTGCAGCAGTGTTCACGGAAGATAACGCCAGCCTCCAAAATATCGTGTTGAAGTCCTTTGCGGATTTCTTTGCAATGCATGAGGGCAAGGCAGAAAAGTCTATAGTCCCCGCTGCTGAAACAGCAGACCAACAAAACACAACTAGGTTAGGCGGATCTTTGAAAGCTAGCGACAATGACGGAGCTGCAGCGTTGATCGCTCAGCATTTCCTGAAAAACATGCTTCGAGTTGCACAATCTCGGCAGGACTCGTACGGTTTGACTGCCATCGAATTGATTGCTAGTATCAATAGGCAAGGCCTCGTGCATCCGAAAGAGTGCGCTGGGGTTCTGGTCTCTTTAGAGACATCCACCGTCCCAGCCATTGCCAAAATCGCATATGAAACGCACAAGATGCTCCACCAGCAGTACGAATCTATGTTCGAAAGGGAATATATGCGTGCCATCCAGGAGGCCTTTTACTACCAGCGTGATGTCGTTGGGGATTCGGCCGGTGCCACAGCCCGCCCGTATGTCGCCAAGTTAGCGCCGCTGTTTGATATCGTCAAGATAAGTAACAGCCGGTACCAGAAGAAATTTCTTTCAAATCTCTGCACCAAAGTGAATTTCGAATTGAAGAAACTTAACTCCAACGGCAATCCGCCCGAACATCTTTTGCTTGCCCGCTTCATCTCTCAAAACTTGGCGTTTTTCGACTACAGCCAGCTCGCTGAGCTTGTGGCCACTATCGGGAGCATGGAGCGCATTGTTTCCGCGACAGGCACCATCGTAGCCCACACGATTGAATCGGAGATATTCCCCCCCAAACAGGAAGCACCCCATGGCGATGAGATGCCCATGGCCATCCCTGCAGAAGCCACCAGTCAATTACCTTTGCAAAATATCAACCCGGCAACATTACAACATCTTACTGTTGCTGCCGCGTCGCTGTCTATGTTGTGGGAGGCCCGAACACACCTTCGGCGCTTGTATGGGGTCGCCGCTCACGTTCGAAACAACGCAAAGGGCGCTGCCAAAGAGCTTAATAAGTCCGCTGCAAAAGTACAAGGTATCAATGGTGATAGATTCTGGGAAGCCATCGTTCGGAACATGTCGTCCTTGGATAGTCAGCAAAGCATGATCGAAAAATGCCGCGACTTTGCCACTCTACTTTCAATCGACGAGGAGTTTAAAATTGGAGACGACGAAGATGCGGAAGGGGACAGTCTTGATGCAGCTGCCGAGGCTGATGATCCTGGCGCGACCTGGGTTGCTGGTCAACGGCCCGCCAAGCGCAAGGGTTCCATGTCGAGTCAAAATCCGCCAAAACGACCCCGAGGCCGAAAGTCCGGGTCCGGGAAGAAGAGAAGCAGTGCGAGTGCAACTCCGGACGGGGACGCGGACTGGGAATAGGCGAGACCTACGTTCCTTGTTGTATTTTGGCTGTTTTCTACAACGATATTTAGACGGTGCATATTGGGCAAGCGGAAAACGGCGTTTGACACGGGCAGGCTTGTATTCGGCATTTCCTTATCATGGCGTGGTAATTTTCTTCATCATGGCCCAGTGCCGTCGTTCTAGTATCCTTCGATGGGTTGTTTTATATCTACTAGTGATTTTAATCCATCATGTATACCCCAAGCAGTTATCAATGAACATTCTGCAGTTCTTTGTGTATCATCATCTCATGTGCGGACGGATCTCCGGTTCAAATGAAGAGCGAACGGTGGATATCTCTCTGGGCGTGCTATGTACGTCGCCCTGGAGTAGTCGAACTCGTGGAGCTGGAGTTTATACCGAGATGCTGAATCAAGCATGGTTGCGTTTGCGAAGATAGAGCCCGAGTGTCCGCTCTGCAGACCGCAGTCAATACAATGCGCAGAGAGGCTGAGACCACGCATATTGATATCAGTCCATGCCGGATGCCGGCCACCCTTGAAGAAGATCTCGAGCAAATTCACGTAATCGGCGATTTGTACTCCTAAAGGCTAACGGCTTCAGGTTAGTTTAGCGATAAGGTGGGCCGGCCAGAATGCTTGGGGTCTTGGACGGCGGCAGAATGACGTTATTCTCAAGGAACTGGAACCGCTCTACCCGTCCGCCAGAACATTTGACAGCTCATGCCTGACGCCCTCAACTTTCTCCTCTTCACTCTTTTGATCACTCCTCAGTCTTGCTCCTACCTCTAGTCTTGGGACGTTGACCGTCACCATACCCCGGCCACGTCGTTCCCTCTCTACATCCTGCGTCAGCCATGAGCGCTGCGCTACGCGCGGGTCGTCCGGACGCCCTCGTGCTGAGAAGGATCGGGCTCCTTTCCAGAAGATTGAACACCTCGAACTCTTCAATACCCAGAATAACTGCCGGACGGTCTGCATATCACACGCCACGCAAAACTATACCGCAATGCCTTGCTTCGCGAGCCTTCTTCAACCCCCAGTATTCGATCCGACACAATTCCACCGCTACACCAAAAGAGGATGGGATTGCCCGGAAATTCAGAATTAAGAACATAATAGTCACAACATTTGCGTACTGCGGCTTCTTCATTGTCATGAGTAGTGCAGCTGTGGTGGCCTTCTTTATTTACGATGCAACTACGTACCGCGAGTCCTCAAGCGCTGAGGCCATCCCGGTTTCTGAATTGGCACTTAATCCCCGCCGCGGAGGGCCTAAGAACCTGCCAATTGCCGAGGTTCTCATTGGAGACGATGATTCTGAAGCAATGCAAGCTCAGAAGGATAAACCGAGGCTGGTTATCCTAGGTACGGGCTGGGGTAGTATCGCGTTACTGAAGGAGCTCAACCCTAGTGATTACCATGTCACCGTGGTGTCTCCGACCAACTACTTTCTATTCACGCCTATGCTGCCTTCCGCGACTGTCGGGACACTGGGGTTAAGGTCGCTTGTTGAACCTGTCCGCCGTATCGTCCAGCGGGTTCACGGGCACTTTTTGAAGGGTGAGGCCGTGGATGTTGACTTCTCGGAGAAACTGGTCGAGATCACTCAAATCAATAACAAAGGGGAGACGGAGCAATTTTACCTTCCGTACGATAAGCTTGTGGTTGGCGTCGGTAAGTGCTGCGAATCCCGGATGCCCGGCTATATGTTGTGCTAAAGGAATTGCTCTATTCAGGTTGCATTACGAATCCCCATGGTGTCAAGGGTCTTAACAACTGCCATTTCTTGAAGTCGATCGATGACGCCCGCCGTATCAAGAACCAGGTGCTAGATAACATGGAACTCGCATGCTTACCAACTACCAGTGACGAGGAGCGCAAACGTCTGCTGTCCTTCGTTGTCTGCGGTGGTGGCCCAACTGGTGTTGAATTTGCCTCGGAACTTTTCGATCTTCTCAATGAGGATCTGCTCTACTCATTCCCGAAGATACTAAGAAATGAGATTTCCGTCCATATTATCCAGAGTCGTAGCCACATCCTAAACACATATGATGAGGCTCTTTCCAAATTCGCAGAGGTAAGCGTTTGGCCTTCTTTTGAGAACAATAGCTTACGATAATAGTCTCGATTCGCTCGAGATGACGTTGATGTTTTGACAAACGCTAGGGTGAAGGAAGTCCGCGAGGACAGGGTCGTCTTTACCCAGGTGGAAGATGGCAAGACAGTAACTAAAGAAATCCCCATGGGCTTTTGTCTATGGTCAACCGGTGTCGGTAAGCAAACTCTTTCCTTCTTCACTAAATGTAGTTATGTTAATCAACACATCATCAGCCCGCGCCGACCTCTGTGAGAAGCTCGCCGACAAGCTCGACTCGCAAAACAACAAGCATGCTTTGGAAACTGATCCTCATCTCCGTCTAATCGGAGCCCCCCTCGGCGACGTATACGCTATTGGCGACTGCGCCACCGTTCAAAACAAGATCGCAGACCACATCCTCTCTTTCCTCCGTACCATTGCCTGGGAGAAGGGCAAAGACCCCCAAAAGGTTCATCTCACCTTCCGCGAATGGCGTGATGTCGCTGCTCGTGTCAAAAAGCGCTTCCCCCAAGCCTCGAACCACCTGCGCCGTCTTGATAGACTTTTTGAGCAATACGACAAAGACCACTCCGGTACCCTAGACTTTGAAGAACTCTCTGAACTCCTCCACCAGATCGACACCAAACTCACCTCTCTCCCCGCCACCGCTCAACGCGCAAATCAGCAGGGACAATATCTCGGTCGAAAACTCACCAAGATCGCAGCGGCCATGCCTGGCTTGCAGGCCAACCAGATCGACTACGGTGACATGGATGAGGCTGTTTACAAGGCCTTCAACTACAGGCACCTCGGGAGCCTGGCGTATATTAGCAACGCCGCTATCTTTGACTTCGGCGGTTATAACTTTGGCGGTGGTGTCTTGGCTATGTATCTCTGGCGCAGTGTTTACTTCGCCGAGAGTGTTAGTCTGCGGACACGGGTCATGCTTGCCATGGACTGGGCTAAGAGAGCTCTTTTCGGGAGAGGTTTGTTTCTTTCGCCCTTGTTCGGTTCCGATTTGACACTGACGTCTTATGAACTCTATTAGACCTCATGAGCTTCTAATTTTCCCCATCTTTGGGCTTGGCAGAAAGCATGACCAATTGCTTAGGCTCCCCTTTTCTCGGCGTCTCCTGATATAGCTTTTTGGGTGCATCTACTTTTTGAGACGTCTACTTGGACGATCTTCGTTTTATCGTGTTCGAATAGCTAGAGATGACGATTGATCTATCCTGTGTGTCTAGTGTATACAGTACTTGGTGGGAAGACTAGCAATTATAGACTTCTCAAAAACCATATTGTAAATTTGAAACCTCTTCTTGGTGGGAGATGTGCTTTTTGCGATGACGCTGTTTCTGTCGGCCTCTCAGGTTATCTTATGATTGATGCGCAGGATATATATATCGAGAACGAGTCCGGACTTGAAACTTGCTTCGAATGCACCTGTTGATGGTACCTAAACGTCTGTATAGCTAGCAAGCTCCCTAAGCAAGCCCTGATGATTACCCTAAAATATATTCAAAGATGTCAACCTGTTTGATGGAACAAGGGCTTAAAATTGTTACGAGCAGCTGCGAACTGCGGAAAGAAGGACATGACTACTAGCGAGTAGCTATATAGCGCGGCACAGACGGAGACAATAATTAAATTATACCGAAGGAATTTGTGCAATGCTCCGCTAAGACAGACGGGTTCAAGTAGAAGACTGACATCGACATCGCCTCCGAGCGCCGAGGCCTGACATAGCATCCAGGCAATCGGAAGCAAGGTCCGCAAAATGGACAAGATGATATACCTTGACAGGGCCAGCCGGTCATGAAATCATCGGGTCAACGTCCCCGTTGTTGGTCATTACAGTGTCGTTATGGGCGCCATTTTGGGCGTTCGCCGCCGTGTCCCGAGAGGAATTACTATTGTTGGATTCGCCGAGTCCAAGGTCCAGCTTATCGGGAATATCCTTTTTGGCCTCTCGGGCCTTTTGCTCGGCCCAGGCGTACAACCTAGCGAAGTCGCACAACAAGGCTTCTGTACGAGCGCCTTGGTCTTGCAGTATAGCTGCGTTGACCTTAGCATATATTTCCCTACGAAGATCTGAATGGAGAAGAGGAGCTAGTGATGGGGTTAGGTTTTCCTTGGGGAAAATGAGGAGTGCAAGGGTCTTCTCAAGATCTTCCAAGAATTGGGGATTTGTTGGTGCCCGAGGAGCGAGCTGCGAGGTAGCGAACTCGAGGGCAGGAGTGATGTCCCCATCGGCGTTGAGCGAGCAGGATCGAATCAACTCCACAAGCTGCAAGCGTAGCAGCGCAAAATGCAGCGACGGGTTTTCATCTAGAATCTGAATAGAGCAATTAGCACAAGGTCAAGCAAAACATTGGCATGAGCTAATGTGATAATGTCATATTTGTTGTTCATACTGAGGACTGAAGATGTTTGTTTATCAACAAAACCCAGAAGGGTATTCTGAGTGGTGCATGAAACTTGATCTAATCATAACAAGAGGAATGTGGTGTAGGTGCAGGCTGGATGTGGTGTGGTTCTTACCTGAGGATTGAGCTCGTTGATTTTCTCGATCGCAGCCTGGATGTTGCCAGAATAGATGGCTGTTCGAATTTCAACCCGTTCCTGAATTGATTCGACGTCCACTTGCTGTATGTTGGCCTCAAGCGCAAATTTCTGCGCAGCAGCTGGATAGCCATTTGTGACGAGGTAATCCATGACT
This sequence comes from Aspergillus incahuasiensis, assembly GCA_003719405.1. Lineage (NCBI taxonomy): Eukaryota > Fungi > Ascomycota > Eurotiomycetes > Eurotiales > Aspergillaceae > Aspergillus > Aspergillus incahuasiensis. The sequence continues at coordinate 155,536 of RHLP01000040.1, forward strand.
AGTCTGTTCATATCACTTGAAGATGTAAGCGAATGAGCGAAACAGTGATTGCCCGACAAAGATAATGAGAAAAAATGCATCAGAAACACAAGTTAATTATGTTCTCCTCATGGGTTTTAGGAGAGATTCCCAACTTGAATAAGAAAACATCATGTGAGGGACGGTTGACCGGGGAAGGAAGAAAACGTACGTCTTGGAAGGCTTGACCTCGTCAACTTTGCGTTCGAAGTGATGCCATGTTGGCGTTGATGTAGATGAAGTGGGAGACACCTGCTACCCGTGTTAAAACCGGCAAGCACGGATGCACCAGACGCCGAGAGGCATACGTAATTAGTAGCAGACATGATTGCACGGTCGATGACGGATTGCTGGGACTATCATGTGCCCTGGAACTGAATCATAGGCAGCCTGTGAAGATGGAAAGCTTCGCAGACGAGAGCCATGAGGTTGTTGAGAAAAAGAAGGGAAGAAGGAGAGAAGAAAGAGAGCGATTGGAGAAAAAGAAGAAACTGGCGAAGAGGACCGGGTCACGTGGAGTCTAACAGCAAGCGAAGATCGCGCCCGAGCGCTATTCCCGATTGGCGCAAGCGTCTCTTGCATGCCCTGATGCAACGAGCTCAACTGGTTTTTTTTTGCTGGAAGGAGACACTCGGAATATACTGGACTCAAATTGAATGATTGCTCAAGGCTGGTGGACGACTATGGGGAGACTAGGAAGAAGACCACGTATCGAGGTCTCTATGAAGGAGTCGCTCCAGAGCTGTCGCTGAAGAACCTGAGCTAGTCCGCTAAGCCACATTGGGACGATATACCGCTTAAAATGTTTTAGCCTCATCGCACCGTCGAGTGACATGGATCTCTGCACCTGCAGCCTTACCGGATCGAATCTCACTGGATCGACCCCTGTTGCCTACTCAGACCCTGATTCCTTATCTTCCGCGTGATTTCTGGACTTCCAGGAACAGTAGGCAACATGGAGTCGATCGGTCCAGTCTACTCTGCTGCCACCAAGTCGGACAAGCGCTACTCTCCGCCATGGGCGGACCTGAGTATCATCGGGATTGCTGGCAGTTCCGGCTCTGGAAAGACTTCGGTGGCAATGGAGATTGTGAAATCGTTGAACTTACCTTGGGTGGTCATCCTTGTAATGGTACCGTGATCAAACGTTTCCGATTAGCAATGGACCCTGATGCGGCTATATGTTTCACGGTATCTAACGCTTTGCAGGATTCATTCTACAAGACACTGAACCCAGAAGATCATGCCAAAGCCCACGCAAACCAATTTGACTTTGACAGCCCAGACTCGATTGATTTCGACGTTCTGGTACAGTGTCTTAGAGATCTCAAGCAAGGGTATGATAACCAGCTCTGTCCCAACTCGTACTGCGCCATTTGTCGGCAACCCATCTTGCTCTCCCAGAAACTGACCTGACGTGTCTGGCTGCCTGAAGGAAGAAGGTGGACATCCCCGTTTATTCCTTCGTCGAACACCAACGGCAAGCCCATACCACCCCCCTCTATTCCCCCCATGTCTTGATCCTGGAGGGGATTCTCGCATTACATGATCCCAGAATCATGGAGCTTTTAGATGTCAAAGTATGCTCCCTTTCTCAGACTGGAGGCTATTTGGGCTTACAATTCTTCTAAGATCTTTGTAGAAGCGGATATGGACGTCTGCCTAGGCCGTAGAGGTGAGTGCCCCTAGTTTAGGAGACGGTTAGCCTTCTGACCAAAGCCGAATCAGTCCTTCGCGATGTTAAGGAGAGAGGTCGGGATATCGACGGAATCATCAAGCAATGGTTCAATTTCGTGAAGCCATCGTATAAGAGGTTTGTTGAGCCTCAAAGATCAGTCTCAGGTAAGCATGGTCTCTTGAGCCATCTGAGATTGAGAGGGATCTTATATCAAACGAAACATTAGATATCATCATCCCCCGAGGTATTGAAAACAAGACAGCGATTGGTAAGCCGTGCCCTTCTCATTTACTGCTGTCAAACTGACGAATAAGGAATGGTTGTACAACATATCCAGCACACGCTCGAAGACAAATCCGAGAAGCACAGTGCAACCCTCCAAGAGCTCCGACGCATTGCATCTGAAGAACAGCTCTCATCCAATGTCGTCATGATGCCACAAACACCTCAATCTACTGGCATCAATACCATTCTTCAAAACCCCGACACGGAGCAGGTTGACTTCGTGTTCTATTTCGACAGGCTTGCTGCTCTGCTGATCGAAAAGTAGGTTCTAACTTCAACTTAGGCCAACCGGCACAATGTCGCTAACAGCATATATAGGGCACTCGACTTTACCTCATACACACCAAAGGAGGTCGAAACACCTAAGAATACCTTCTACAATGGCCTGAACCAGGAAGGCGCCGTATCAGCCGTCGCTATCTTGCGAGGAGGCTCATGCCTAGAAACCGCCCTTAAGCGGACGATCCCCGACTGCGTTACCGGCCGTGTGCTCATTCGAACAAATGAAGCAAATGAGGAGCCCCAACTGCATTATTTGAAGTTGCCCCCTGGCATCGAACAGCACTCCACTGTCATGCTCCTTGATTCTCAGATGTCTAGTGGAGGAGCGGCCCTGATGGCAGTCCGCGTACTAATAGACCACGGTGTAGCAGAAGAAAGAATCATTTTTGTGACTTGTGCGGCTGTCCAGTCAGGCGTCAAGCGGTTGGGTGCAGTATATCCGCACGTCAAGGTCATTGTTGGACGGATTGAAGAGGAGAGCGAACCTCGATGGATGGAGCATAGATATTTCGGTTGCTGAAACTTTAAATAGACTGCAGAATACATACATAGACTTCTCGTAATTACCAACATCTCTTGTATCACAAGCACTTCTTGCATTCTACTTGGACGATATGCTGACTCGTACAATTTGATGTCCCGTCCGGAGCGGAACGCACGGACCACCTCCGAGGCCGAAGATTCTGTGGTTCCGCCGCCCAAAAAATTATCAAGCCTTGAACTTTTCCCTTCTACGACCAGGATTCCCAACCCGGAACAAGCCGTTTGAAGATCCATCCTGGTATTATTCTAGAGGCTGCTCCGTGTAATCTCGAGGAACTAGGGACTTACCACGGATCACGCACATCATAATGTCAGACCGCAAGAAAAGCAAGAAAGGCAGCGGAGGGAAACGAGCTGCCGGCGCAGTCATCAGTACGTACCCGTGCTTCACCACATCGTACCACTTTCAAGTCATCGTTTGAAATGGTCTTCTGGTAGTATAAAACTAACTTTACTACTCGCATCATAGCCGATCCTCGATTCGCAAACATTCAGACAGACCCTCGCTACCGCCTCCCCAGCAAACGACACACCCACGTGAAACTTGATCAACGTTTCGCGCATATTCTGCACGACAAAGAGTTCTCGCGAAATGCCGCTGTTGACCGTTACGGCCGAAAACTAGCGCGCGATGATACGAAGAAGCACCTAGAGCGATTTTACCGACTGGGCGATGACGAGGGTGAGGAAGACGACAACGAGGAAGAAGCCGAGGAGGAGGACGATAAAATAAGCATTGATGACGATGAGGTCCTGAGGGAACTGAAGAAGGCTGATAGCAAAGCTGCGGGGTATGACCCAGCGCGCGATGGAGGCTTCTCAGAATCGTCGTCCTCAGAAGACGAGAGTGATGATGAGGAAGAGGACGAGGAGGATGAGGAGGAGGCATTGGGAGGCGAGGAGTTAGACTTCCCTGATAAGCAGCGGGAGGATGTGCCTGTTGGTGAAGTGACGAATCGCATTGCGGTGGTAAATCTAGACTGGGATAATATCCGCGCAGAAGATTTGATGGCTGTTTTCTCAAGCTTTACGCCGGCTGGCGGGAAAGTGACGAAGGTTGTTGTCTACCCAAGTGAGTTTGGGAAAGAGCGCATGGAGAAGGAGGAGACGGAGGGCCCACCGAGGGAGATCTTCGCTACGCAAGATGAGGATGAGGAGGATGAGGAGGAAGAGGAGCTTGACTCTGAAGAGGAGGATGAGAAGATTAAGAAGTCTATTCTGAAGGAGGATCAGGGCGAAGAGTTCAACACCACACAGCTGCGGAAGTACCAGTTGGAGCGACTGCGCTACTATTATGCTATTCTGACATTCTCATCAAAGGATGCCGCGAAGCATGTCTACGACAATGTTGATGGTGCCGAGTACTTGACGAGTGCGAACTTCTTCGATCTACGTTTTGTGCCTGACGATACGGATTTCTCTGATGACCAACCCCGAGACGAATGTAAGCGTATCCCGGACGGATATCAGCCAAACGACTTCGTAACCGACGCTCTCCAACACAGCAAGGTCAAGCTGACTTGGGATGCGGACGACAAATCGCGCAAGGAAGCACAAGCTCGCGCGTTCCGAGGTAGCCGGAAGGACATTGATGAGAATGATTTGAAGGCCTATCTTGCTAGCGATAGCTCTGACGACGAAGAGGATGGGGGTGTCGATATTGATGGCGCAAATGGAGAAGAGTCTAAGATGTCTTCAAAAGAGGATGAGAGAAGACGCATGCGAGCGCTTCTGGGTCTGAGTGCGGAGTCGGCTCCAGCCTCTAAGCCCGACGGCCCTGTTGGTGAGATGGAGGTTACCTTTACTTCTGGCTTGGCCGGCGAACCTAACCGCGACACCATCTTCGAGAACGAACCCGAGGAGACCAGCGTTGAGAAGTACCTACGCAAGGAGCGCGAGAGGAAGAAGCGAAGAAAGGAAAAATTGAAGGGCAACAAGGGTGATGATGATGCTGGTGATGAGGAAAAGAAGGAGGACGGCGCTGGTGAAGATAAGGCACAAGAAGACGAGGGAGATATGGGTTTCAATGACCCATTCTTCCTTGATCCTTCAGACAAGGCCGCCACTGCTGCTCGCCGCAAAGAGGAGAAACGCAGGAAGCGGACAGAGCGTGCAGCCGAAGAAGCAGCCGCCGCAGCCAAACGCGCAGAATTAGAACTGCTCATGATGGACGACGACGATGCCAAGGCTGGAGTGAGGCACTTCGATATGAATGAGATCACCAAGGCTGAGAAGCAGGCTCGCAAGAAGAAGGGCAAGAGCAGGAGAAAGGAGGAGGCGGCTCAGACAATCCCCGACAACTTTGAAATGGACGTCGGTGATTCTCGATTCTCGCGACTCTTCCAGAACCACGAATTCGCAATCGACCCCACCAACCCCCGGTTCAAGGCGACGTCAGGTATGAAAGCCCTCCTCGAGGAAGGCCGTAAACGACGTCGGGACCGGGATGAGCGTGGCGACGAGGATGATCAGAGCCGTGATTCGAAGAAGCAGAAGCAGCGGTCTAAGAAGGGCACCCCAGTGGGAGATGATGATCTCAAGAAATTAGTGGACAAGGTGAAGCGGAAAACGAAGGCTTGATTGTATTTGTATAATGAATCTTCCACTTTTACGCCACGTCGTGGGCGGCTATGGGGTTCGGCTAAATACCACTTGAACAAACTATTTCACAAACAATATTTGCTATCTTATAGAACGATGCTTGTCTCGCTGTAGAGAAAAGGCCCGAGCTTTAGTTTTGCTTCTTTCTTCCCCTCCCCTGCTTGATTCTCCGTGTGTTCAGCGACCACTCGACCGCGACATCAATAGATACACGATGCAATGTCAGTATAGCCTTCGCTTGACAAATCGAACCCCGGCAGCATTGCCATGCCGCATCCATGTGCGTACATGCAGTAGCAAGGTTGGTTGTGCAACACACCTGGTCATTTGCATCTGATCTGACAGTAATAAAGGTCGCTGTTCTGCCAATCGGCGTCTTAAGACTCACCGAGACAAAGCAATTTATGGTAAAATCATCTTTTGACCTCGATGGAGGCTGCATGTATATCCTTTGATAAACGCAGCCTGAGGTGGCATCCGCTCACCGCCCTTTCGGCAGCTTCACACTTGGAAGACCCCAACCACTTCCCACTCTCATCCCTCCACTCGCTCCCCTCCTCCGCTTCTCCTCTGCTCGTAACCCGCATCACTGTGTGGCAGTGGTCTCCAATTCCTCTTTCCTGCTGTTTTTGAACCCATATTAACCTGCCTTCTCCTTCTTACCACGGTACTATCAGACGCCGACGTCGACTAGATCCGATATAGAACCCTCGGGTCGACGGATCCTCGAGAATGGTCTTCCTTAGGTAGATTGAGTGATGGGGAACTACAGTTCAGCTTAGACTGGCTGTAGTGATTTGGATTTGATCAGTGATTGTGCTTCTGACCATCCGGGGACGTTGTTCAATTGACCATTTCGTTGTGTTGACCTCAATTTGTCCCTTTTGGCCTCTTCTTTTTTTGTCTCTCCTTAATATCTATACTGTTTTCTCTTCTACAAGGACTGGAGCTGCTGCTGCACTATCATAATGCTGGGCCGACTTTTGAATACCGCAGCGTCGACCCTGAACCCGTCGGCATATTCTTCCAAGCCTGCCCCTCAGCTTGAATCGGTTACCGAAGAAGAGCATACGTCCGGTCTTTTATTTCCCGATGCGAGTGTTCTTCGACGCTCGAATACGCATGCCTTTCCTCTTCAAACCGCCTTCAACTCTCCCAATGCCTCCGCAGCTGGTGCCTACGATGACCGCGGGGGTGTTGAGCTGGACCCCCAGAAGGACTTTCGGGTCGTGATCGCCCAGAACTCTCTCGGTGATAGAGAGCCGTGCATTCTTTTCGATACCAGGGCCGATGCAGCAGAACCGCCTTCCCCTGGACTTGGACTCGAATCTCAGGTATTCGAGAACCCCGGCCACCGGCATGCCCGCACTATGTCGTCTCTCTCCCGCGGGCGCCGGGGTTATCTCACTCAATCATCATTAATAGACCAGAGTCCGCTTGCAGCTGCAGCAGAGATGCGCAGGACGTCGCCGACATCATCTGCATTCGCTCGCGCCCGTGGTCGTAGCTCAACATTGGCTCTCACTGGAGGACCTCAAGAGCCCACACATTCACGCCAACCGACGGATATGAACGATGCGGGACTTTTAAACTGCATATTTGGTAGCAGTGCATTCAGCTATCGTGGATCTTCCACAAAGATGCATATCATTTCTGGCGATGATGAGGCAGGAGCGGGCGGCAATGCATCACCCGGGAACCGCAGTTCCTTCACGCGGTCGTACACCACAGGGAGCTCCTCGGGCCTTGCGGGAAATAATCGTGCTGATCAGAAGCCTCGGTCAAAGGTGACTATTCTTCTGACAAGGATGTTCAGTGTTAACCTGCCCGAGGCGGGTGACACATCTGATGGGCACGATTATGCTTCGTCTTTGATCCAAGAATCTCTTCCTGAGACTGGCTATCCATTTCCCGACGTTACAAAACGCAAGAAAATCAAGGAGAAGAAGACTCCAATGTATGCCGTCGCCATCACCATTCAAATCCCAGTGTTGTCTCGGAATTTGGCACGACCCGTTTCTCGATTTAGTACCCAGGGCCAGGACTCACCCAAACCGGGGATGTCTTCCTCGTTGGACTCCGATTACCGCTGGCGCGGTGGCTTTTTTGATGAGAGCCTTGCATCTGCCCCTGCTAGTTTAGATGAGCGCATCGACATGTTAGTGGATCACTGGGATGTTATCAACCGCACACTGTCCCATCTTGAGAGATTGTCGAGAAGGGAGATACTATTCCTGTTGAAGAGAGTAGATTCCACGGGAGCGCACCCGAAGCCTGCAAAACCGCCCAATATGCAAAGGACAAACCAGACCTTTCTTCATTTGCCGGCGAATGTTTTAGCACTCAATTCAAAATTGAAGGCCGAGGCTTCTCGCAGTGCCCGCCGCATCAGCAGTGCACTGCATATACCAAGTGTGATAACGGGACAAAGCCGATGGGGTGTATGGCGCGAAGAGGGTCGCTCCATTGTGCGCAGCCTCGGAGATAAGGAGCATAGCTTTTTCTTTCTTGTTTTGATAACTGCATTCCTGGGAAACCACACAGACTGGCTAAATGCTTTGGGCCCAGACTGGTATCGACGACGGCACTATCTGCAGCAAAAAGCGCAACAGGATGTGGAACCTGCCCTTCCTTATAGGACGGTAATTGTCTCTCCTGACAAGATGACTGCCCGGCGGCTTATTTTCCTTCTATCGGCGTTTCTTCCACCCAAGCAGCGCTTCGAACCGCTTCCTTCTCCACTCCGGCCGGGCACTTCTGCATCAACTCGGGCTGTTTCTCAAAGTCCGCCCAGTGTACCTGTCTTGCGACAAGAACCGTTACGCAGAGCCATAGAGCGGCGCTCGCGTGCACAACGCTTGAACATGGCCGACAGAGATCACAATCGGTCTGTTAGTGCTTCATCAAACGAGACGGCCCATCGGTCAACGGATGATACAGAGAATGATTTTAGCATATACCGCAGAGGCTCAGATGCTCGGTCGGTCAGGACAATGGGGATTCCGATGCATCCCAAGGATTCACGCAACAAGAATACCAGTACAGCGACAATATCAACTGCAAATCCTGGTGGCGCCATCCCAGTTCCCCATTTTGCTTCTCAAGGTCGCCAACCGTCTGATCAGACCTTTGGAGAGGGAGTGGACAGTTTGGCGTCCGAGACTTTGTTAAAGAACCTGCAAAGAAGCGAAAGCTCAACAACTAGCGTCAATAGCAGTGTCCCCTCCGCTGGAGGTCGCTGGGGCAGCCTTTTTAGCGGTCTCTGGAGCTCCCGCCAAGATTCATCGACCGATTATAGCAGTGCTGGTCGATTACCTGAGCACCGTCAACGGTCCGCCTCGGTCTATAACATTCCGGCGAAACGGAATCCCCCGACGCTTGATCAAATGGTTGAAGAAGTCTCCAGTGAAGAGCCTCACCAGATCGCTACTAGCGCGACCATCTCTATCCCACAACCTCCAAATGCTCAACGTAAAGTTGAGGAGGATACGCAGGACCTATCTACCGCAACAGATCATCTCAAAGGAACGTCGCTCAAACTAGCTGTTCGAGAAGAAGATGGAATCATAGATGTCGAGCTCCCACTACCTGGATTTATCTCTCTGTCTTCCTCGGGCGAATCTACCATGGCATCGCCAAAGAAAACTCGCACCTCCATAACAAGTCTTGATGGTCTTGGATCCACTTATAGCAGTGGTTCAGGATTTTACCATCAGTCGAAAGATACCGATGGGCCGAACATCAATGTCGCTGGATGGTTGAAAAATTTCCATGACGACTTTGTACTTCAAGGGGTGCGACCTTACTCGAGCCTAGAATCGGACATTCGACGTGCGATGCAATCCGAGCCTACACCAAGCAATGCCGTAGCACTAGATACTGATGGATCCGAGAAGTGGGTGGATGTTGCCACGACTCTCATTGCAGATGTGCGGACCTTTACCGTTAAGCGGCTGCGCCTCAAACGTCGAATTGTTGGCGGCGGTTCTGTCAGGTCACCAGTCTCGCCTCCAGGGATGTCTACCCCGGGGACTCCCCGCCACATACCCGGCGGCTCTATGTCTACGTCCCAAATCAGCGGCTACTTCTCCTCTGTTATGAGCTCAGCAATGCCTTCTCCTAGACCCCGCTTTGATGGGCACAATATGGGCGAGGTGGAGGAGCGATTTGTAGAGGAACCAGTCATGGACCTCGACGGGACTCTTGTTGACGCTCTTGAACGCGTACTGGCGCAAAGCGGATCATCCTCTATGGCGCCTACTCGAGCACCATCTCCATCGCGCTTTCGCAATGAGAACGACAAACCGGCTGAGTACACGGTCACCCGGGATGATGTTCCTTCTCTTGAGGCCCCTCGTACCGAATGTCGGCGTCTAGTTCTCGGAGCACTCGAAGAAGTAGTCCGCAGCGTGACCGCCGAGCACTGTCGTGAGGACGATGGCGAGCTGAATGTGGCGGATAGAGAGCGCAGACGCATGATAAACGGTGCCGACAACACACTGAGAGAGGGCGTCCGAAAGTGGCTCCTCGATGTCGAAGAAGCCTGGTAATCCCTTATCGCAAATCACTAATCACGTCCTCGTATCTGGAATCTCGATCTTCCACCTTAAGTAATTAATTTTCGACCTCACCACGTTTTTTCTCATGGCAGCATCCGAAGACGCCCATCTGTCAGTCTCGATTCTGCGGCTTCCTTCTCTTCATGTTTTGATTATGATACCCATGTGTTGAGTTCTTTGGCTTTGTTTCGTCATAGCTTCTGCATGATACGATACGTTGACGGCCTTATATACTGCAGCATTCAACATACTCTGAATAACAGACAAAGTCAGATGTTTGCCTTTTTCAAGTGTAAATTTGCCCTCTACTTTGTTTATACGCCATTGGATTCATGAACAACTGGCTCATACTACGAAAACGTCGAAGCAGTCGCGCGGGGCTGACTGGTGATCACTGCACAGGGATATATGCCCGGGCGTCAAGCCACCCTAGTACGTACATTAACTCCTAGCGCCCCGGGGGTGTCCCTGTAGCTTAGGGTGGCTGCCTTTCTGCGGCTGATATACCGCACGTAGGGTCGGAGTGGTAAGACAGATAATACTACAGTAACTGGAGAGAGTATTATTTAACCAATCGCTCGGTGTATTGGAGCTACATGGTACAAAAGACCCAGAAAAGTCCTTTGACTTCTAGTTAGAAATTGATTTGCTATCTACTCTGACAAAGTAGACTGATAGGAACTGGGCCAATAATGCTCCCTAATGCCCGACCCAGTTCACCTTGACACTGTTCTCACCGGCATCAAGCCTGGCAACAACCTCTTCCACGCCCTCCTTAGAAACAGCCAGAACCTCCAGCACCTCATGCGTCGTCTCCGGATCCACAATCTCAACTTCAACCTTATCTATGATTCCATTAACAAGGACCTCCAGCCCATCCAAAGGGTCCCCCTCCGGCTTCTCAAGCTTGTAGTTCACAGGCGTCACAGAGCCAGGTCGGACGAGAATCGGGAGTGTCTCGAACCCGTGCGTCTCCGTATACCACCGTCCCGACTCATACGTCTTGCAGTGGTCGAACCACGAGATCCACTTCCCCTTGCCAGCCTCATCCTCAGGAGTACGGGGCACATAAAACGTTACCGTCCCCTCGTCCGAAAACACCGGCGCAACAAGCAAGTTCGAGCCAAACATATACTGCGTGTCGAGCGGGTACGTGGTGAGGTCGTCCGGGAACTCCACGAACATGGGCCGCATCAGCGGCGTGCCCGTGCGGTACCCCGCCAACGCCTCCGCGAGAAGGTACGGTGTGAGCGCAATCTTCCGCTGCACGCAGTCCCGCAGCACATCCGAGCAGTCCTCGCCGTAGATCCAGGGAACGCGGAACGACGAGCTCCCGTGCAGCCGCGAGTGCGACGACAGCAGCCCGAACTGCACCCACCGCTTGTACAGCGCGGGCGGGGGCGTCCCCTCGAACCCGCCAATGTCGCTCGCCCAAAAGATATACCCGGCTAGTCCTAGGCTGAGGCCGCCGCGGAGGGACTCGGCCATGGCCTCGTACGTGGACTCGCAGTCGCCGCCCCAGTGGACGGGGTACTTCTGGCCGCCGACGGAGGTCGAGCGTGCGAAGAGGAGGCTTTTGCTTTCGCCGGAGACGGCCGTCATGGCCTCGTACACGATCTTGTTGTACAGCAGCGCGTAGTAGTTGTGCATCTTGACGGGGTCCGAGTTGTCGTGGTACCGGATCCCGCGGTGGGGGATGCGCTCGGCAAAGTCTGTTTTGAATGTGTCGATGCCCAGCTCCATGAGTCGGTTGAGGTGCGCGGTGTACCAGTCCGCTGCGGCGGGGTTCGTGAAGTCCACGACCGCCATGCCGGCCTGCCACAGATCCCATTGCCAGACGGAGCCGTCGGTGCGCTTGATGAAGTACCCCTCTCTCTTGCCCTCCTCGAACAGGGGGGAGGCCTGGCCGACGTATGGGTTGATCCAGATGCTGAGTTTCAGGCCGCGCTCTTTCAGGCGGGCCAGGTAGCCCGCGGCATCCGGGAACATGTCTGCGTCGAACTGGAAGTCGCACCATTGGTAGGATTTCATCCAGAAGCAGTCGAAGTGGAAGACGGAGAGCGGAAGGTTGCGTTCTTTGAACCCGTTGAGAAAGCCCGTGACTGTTTGCTCGGAGTAGTTTGTTGTGAAGCCTGGGCGTGGGTACATGTTAGTTAAGGCAGGGCAAGGAATGGCTGAAAGGAAACCTACTCGTCGTGAGCCACAACCCATAACTCCACGCGGGCACCAATGCCGGTCGTCCTGTGAGGTCCGTCCAGCGTTTCAAGATCTCCTTCGGATTCTTCCCCTCGATAACAAAGTACTCCAGTTCCTCGCCCTCCACAGAAACATTCACCCTCGTCGTGCGCTCAGACTGCAACTCAAGGCTAACCTTGCCAGAATGGTTCACGAAAACACCATATCCATTCGAACTGATATAGAATGGGATGTTTTTATACGCAAGCTCAGACGAGGTCCCGCCATCTTCATTCCAGATATTCACGCTCTGTCCGTTCTTCAAGAAGGGTCCGAAGCGCTCGCCGAGGCCGTAGAGCTTCTCGCCAACACTCAAATCAAGCTCCGCAAGGGTGTATCCCTGACGCTCGTAGAAAATGCCATCGCTGAGCTGGGATTTTGGGGTCGTGGAATCGCCAACGTACCCGATCGAGCGGAAGGAGTGGCCTGTGAGTTTCTTCCTCTTGTTCTGGTCAGTTGCGCCAGAGGTGCTGAATGTGAAGCCGAGCTCATTGGGCGCGGTGTTGATGTCGAGTTGTAGCGGTCCGCTGGTGTACTTCAGGTTCTTGTCCTTTTCGTGACTGATTTCCGCGTGGCCCGAGGAGGTGTTGAGCTCGTAGTGCGGGCCATTGTCCAGGCCACCGGCCCTAGGGAAAGTCAACTTATGCAACAAGGGCAGATATACGGTGTAAGTACCAATGGACGAGCTTGACTCCGATGATTCCCGCCAGGGGAGATGTAACCCGTGCAGAGACAGTAGCTGTCAAAGAATGTCAACAAACCACCCTCTCCCAGAACTAGCGACAGAACTAACGAGAGTTCAATGTATCTCCACGGTGTCGCTGAAACTTGTTCAGCAGCAGGTTCGCGGTGTCCTTGTTGACGTCCAATCGCTCGACGTTGCTCATCCAGTCAATTCGGATGCCCTCCTGGTAGGTACGAGACGCGCGTTAGCCAGCTACTCTGTTCGTAAGCATAATGGAAAGCTATGAGTTTCATACCCGCAGGAGCCACATGCCCTCGGTAAACTTCATCTTGGCCGCCAAGTCACAACAGTCACAGTCAAGAAAGGCGATTTTGCGGAGTAGAATATGTCAAGCTAGGTAGACAAACGGCACGACCGCCAGTATATCTAACCCCAAGATTTCCTGATCCGCAAAGGGCAAGACTCCGTCTTGCATGGCAGATCCCACTTGCCAGCTTGGCTGAGCTCTGAAACCATCCGGTTCGTGCTCATCTGGCCTGATTGACTCGCGGTGCAGACGCGGGGCGACCGAGCTGCTGCTCCGAGTGAGGGGTAGTAGGTATGGTAGTCGGGGATGAGAACTGGGAGCTGTAGAAGGCGGCATTGTGATTGAAGCAAAATACCCATGTCGGATATATCCACGAATCGCGGCGTCGGAATGATGGTGAAAGGATCGGAGGCAAGTGGGGTGATGTCAAGATCAAGAAGAAGCAGTTTTGCCTAAATCACGTTGGGGTAATCTCCGGCTTGCTCGGCTAAAAGTGAAAGCGTCCAGGATGGAAGTGGCATCGTAAGTTCATTCAGATATGGTTATGGTTATATTTACAGATGTAAGCTGAGTATAGAGTAGTAGTAGGACAGCAATCAAGCTCCGCTCAAATTCAACGGCCGCAGCCCACCACTCCTCGGACTCCCTCTTGAAACCGAGCTCTCATCACGCTGTCTACTCCTCGGGTCGACCAGCGGCAGACTTGCCCCCGCGCTCGTACTGGCAGCCCGATTCCTTGTTTCCGGACGCACCGGTGTCCCGGGCGGCGGCGAGATATGGTGATTGATGACCGGCCCCGGCAGCTCTAGCGACGGGATGGATGAGTCGATACACGATGCCGTGGTAGGGGCCGCCTTCGCTGAAGCCGGATAGACGAACGTCTCGCTGTACAATTGTTTGAGTCGGACGGGGTCATGGCAGAACTCCTCGAAGCCGTGCAGGACGTGCTCGGGGGCGCGGTAGAGGTTCGCCGCGTCTAGAGCAGACTGGGTGATTGGGCTGGCAGGGCCAGCGATGTCGTGGATCGGGCGTACGAGAGGGGATAGCCGTGGGGAGAGGCGGTCACGTTCGATCGTGCCAATGTTATCGAAGCCTCCGCGGGCGCGGTGGTCGCGATCGCGGTTGCCGGTGAAGGGAACGGCGCGGGTGCTGACGAGGCGGTTGGCCAGTGCGAGGAAATCGCCTTCGTCTGTTATTTGGATGAGTACAGCGCCTGATTGATGGATGTATTGGGAGTAGCGGTAGTCAGGTCTTCCCCAGGAGTAGCCGACGTCGACATCCGGCGGGAACGCAGAGCGGGCTTCGAAGTCAAGAACAAAGTCGAACTTTCTCAGAATGACCTTCTGGAAATAGTGCGCGTCTGGCGCGTCCTGTTGCGAGAACGATGCCGTGTTGAATATATTCGAATTGGGGCCCTTGGGAGGTGGGACTTTGAGTTTGACCCTATATGGCCTGCGAAACGGTTGTGTCTGGTCAATGGCGCTGGCCTCAGCAATGGGCACCTGAACGAGTTTCAGCCCGAACTTCTCGGCTGTCGCAGCCCATGACTGGACGGTATCTTCAATGAGCTTGGGAGTGGTGTTCATCCAACTTAGTTCAATATGGAAGCAGTTATCAGGGTTGTGCAACCGGTCATAATGAAGGTCAATCACCTCTGGCCGGTTCGACCGTTTACGAGGGTCGACATCATACTTCATTGTCTTCGAAAGCATCACAGACGCTTTACTCTTCGACCTTGATGGCGTGGTTGGAGTTTGAGGAGTCGTTTGATCAACGCTCGCAGACCTTGAGTGCGCACCAATTGGAGAATCCCTCCAGTTGTCAGCCGTTGCAGGCGTCGAGGGCATCGACTTATCCGGCCTAATCTGAGGAAACCAGCTATTCCTTGATTCCGGACGGGCAACACGATATTCGCTCGAGATCTGGTAGAAATAGTTCCCATCTCTGAATTTGTGCCGCTGCTCGACGTGCTGGAAGAAATCAAGTTCCCACAACTTGTTCCCAAACTCGACGGCTTCTTCGCGGGTCTCTATATCCCGGAAGTTCTGACACAGCCAGGTAGTGAACTCGGACCCAATAAAACAGTTATAATGGAGTCTCCAGTGCCACCTACGATCCATCATTCTCACGCCCTTATCGCCCTGGATGATTTGAGCTAGCAATGTCAAGCTGATACTAGATCGCTCCAGCAGTTCCGACTCCGGCAATAGCTGAGCCGGATAACTTTCTAGGCCCGGATCCGCAAGTAGATTTAACTCTGCAGCGACTACTTCCGACGGATTCCTCGTCTGATAAAGGATATTCAGCGGGTTCTGATGGTCCTTATACTTGCCGGAGGTTTCTATCCTCTTTTCTTCTGGGGGCACGTACTTGTGCCGCTGCCAGGTGAGAGTCAGCTGGTTAATACCAAGCAAGTGAATCTCCTCCTCGTTGTCTTCATTGACAGGCCGCATGTGCCGTCTGGAATGGACATGCAGACGGACTGGTATAAGGACAAATCGCACGCGCCAGAAATGGAGCTGTTGCGCTGGATTAAATAGATAGTCACGATGCCCAGCGACATAATTGTCAGCATAGTTCCAGTTGTATTCTTCAGCTGATGAGCGCAAGTTTATGTGCTTCACAGCGTACTCTGGGCTCAAGATTGTGCGCATCGCGGGCGAATAAACAGTGTCTAGCCCGCTCTTCTGCTCAGGAGCCAGATCCGACATACTCCTATGCAGAAACCGCGTGACCTCAATCTCGCTGCCTCCGCTGCAAACAAGACGGTGGATAGAGTGTCCTTTTGATAGGAACACAGTCGTGCCGTCCATCTCGAGGGTCTGGATATCAAAGACATTTGGCGACTTCAGCGTGTACCGCTTCGATGCCTCAACCACATTACTGCCAACAACGATCTGGAAGCCATGGGAAAGACGCAGCGAAATCATCTCCCGCATCAGTAGACCGGTCGATTTGGGCGCCTCAATACCTTCGGCATCTTCGTTCGGAAACACCCGGTAAGGCGTCTGCAAGTAATCAGAAGCGAGCTCGTCTGCCGTAGGAAACTCCTCCGTGGTCAGCGGTAAAATAGCTGGCGACTTCAAGCTCTTCCACTTCACAACCGCAACATGAGGTGGTCTTGGATACGCGTGCTGCCAGCGACCAAACCAGGTCGTATCCCGCGAAGCCTCTCGGGGTGTGTTGCAGGGATTGATAGAGCGAACCCACGGTGCGAGCAGCCTGCTCTGAGAGCTTTTGACAGACGGCTCTCGCATCCCAGGGCTGGTTGTTAGCTCAAACCTGGGTATCGACTTTCTAGTAGGGTGTTCGTGGTCGGTTTTCTCGGTGTGGGGCAGCTCGTTGCCATTCGCTCCAAACGACTCTGCCACAGAGCGCTGTAGCTCTGGATCATCAGCAGACGTCTTAGGCGGAACTTTGATGGATATTGGCCGCGAAGGTGTAATTTTTGGACTCGAGCGTTGCCTTGGAGGGGTGCTTGGCGCGGGTGCTGGTGCTGGTGCTGGTGCGGGCGATGCCTCGACAACCGTTGCTGCTGAGGTAGAGTCGGACGCTGCACTTAACGACTCGTAGCTCTTTGATTCTCGAAGTGGCCCTGTGCCCCTCTGCAAATTCAAGCTCGGCGTCCCCTTAGCATGCTCCGCGTGCACCTCCGTGCTTGCTAGAGCTCTTGGCGGCGCGAATCCCAACCCTCTGAGCGCAAAGCTAATCGTCCTCGAAACCCGGGGCATTTTCGATTTAGAAGGTGCTTTTAGAGCAGGCTTTCTTGGCGAAGCTGGTTTGGCGACAGGGTTCTTAGGGATCGCCTCCTTCCGCGGCCATTCGTTCGGGTTGACTTCATGTTCTCTCAGATGCGTTATCGATCTTGCAGAGAGCCGATCATGGGTGTTGGATGCCTGAACCTCCGGCTCACTCGGGCGTTTCGGTTTAGTCTGTCTGCGGCGATGGTTCCGTTTAGGCAATGGTTGGAATACATTGTCGTCGTAGTTATCCATCCAGGCTGCAGTTGCCGACGCGGTTTGGGACTTTGAAAGCATTGCATTTTTCGGGTTAGCCATTTCCCCTAGAAACGACCCTGGCCGTAAACTGTCGCTTAGCTGATGGCTGAAAGGGGAGTTCCGTCGAAAAGAAGATTTAGACGGCACAAGTGCCGAGTTCATATTTCTGGATGTACCTTGACCCTCTGAGAGATATGGGACGGAGATATTCGATTGCTCACTCTCCATGACACCCCCCATCTGTATCTCATACATGCGCACACGTGGCGTGAACAACTTCGACTTTTTAGTCACAGTGAACGGTATAGGGGCATTAGGATCCTTCTTCAGGATCCGCCGAGACTCCCTGTACGTATCAGGGTTCCAATACGATATATCAAGCCAATGCGGAATACCATAACTCCAATCATTCGCCCGGGTCCAGGGCCCACGAGGGCCACTTGCTGGAGGGGTGCTAGAGATAGTCGATTTGGGAGAGAAATAGGCGCGGCTGGTCATGCTCGCAAAGGAGTGACGCATTTCTGGTGAAAAGCCTCCGCCCTGGATATCGCCGCCATAGGCGGAGTTGGGTCGCACTCCTCGAGCTGGCTCGCGATACTTAAACAATGGCACAGAATGAAGTGGCATCGGGCTTAGACAGACCAGATCAATAGCAATACCGCGATTCGTGAGTGCCTCAGTGGTGGAAGCCAGAGACTCGTACGAAACTTCAAATACACCGCTACCGGGTGTAATGACGATAATGGATGTGCCGGTATGAACCATGTCACGATCGATATGGTCGAATGACAAGTGGGACGAAGCAAGATGGACTGCTTCCAAGATATTGCCACGAAGGGCAGTGCTAGGGCGTCCACCGATAGTTGCATTTGTTGCGGGAGTGGCACCATTTGACGGTGCGCTTGGGTCTTCTGAAAGCTTCAATATTGAGACATCGCGCAGAAAGGTCCTGAAATCCTTCTTCAGCTCATCTAGAATCGCCGTCCAATGGCCACTTGCCATATCATTAACCACGACACGGTAAAAATCCCTAGTGGGGACATGATTCGGGCCGGACCCATTCTTCAAATTCTCCGAGTTAAGCGTCGACGACAGCCCCGTAGTTGAAGCATCATACTCAACCCGAGTAAATAGCACAATCGTAACCAAATGCCTCGCATCCGCATTCGCCCACCGCTTGAACAACTCCGGCAAGAACCCATTGATCACCCTGCTGAACAAGATATCACCTGTCCCCTCCGAGTCGAAATCCCACATCTCCCTGGACATCTGAATGAACAAGACATATTTCGCAGCCTCGCTCCGGAAAACAGGGATAGTCTGCGGCGAGAAGAACCCCGAAAGGACCTTCCTCCCCCGAATGAAGATATTTTTGACAGTCGCCTTGATGCTCCCCATAAACACGATCTTCTGCCCCTTGTAAACAATTTTGCCCGCCAACTCCGACATGACCAGTCTCCACATATCAGACCGCACCAGAAACTGGTCGCGGAACGAAATGTCCACATGGGAGGCCGCGCACTGAGCCTGCTCAACAATAGAGATATACACGGTACTCCGGTTCTTGAAGCCAAAGATGTTGGCCACGCTGCTGGTAACAGAGAGCTCCAGCTTCGGATGCCGACTCCTAGTCTCCTGCGAGAGGGGCTTCGCAACAAACAAACACCGCGTCTGGAGCGGCGTCTTAAACTTGGCCATCGCATGCGATCGGCTCGACGAGCCCGTCTCAACATGCGAGTGTCCTAGCCCATGCCCGTGCCCGTGCCCGTGGCCATACGCATGCACATCCCGCATAGACCTCGACCTCAAATCAGGCTTGACAGCCAGGTTGAGCGAATGCGAACTCGCCGATCCATCCACGACGGCCCTCGCCGGCAGGATCTCAATAAGGTCCCCATCGCGCACCCCAGTGTCCGCAAAGGCAGCCTGGTTGAACAGGATCTCGTCCTTGGAGAACGTCTCGTCGTGTACCCAGAGCGAGCACTGCCGGCGATCCAGACCTGTTGACGTCGAGAACGCGAAGGTTTTCCCGTCTGAGCTAGATGGGTGGTCGCTGAGCTGGGCATCCTGCTGCTGTTGCAGTTGGGTTGTGTCGACTGAGCGGGTCGAGATGGAGTCCAGACTTGCGGCGCTGACCTGGCGGAGGTGCGAGCGTCTCATGGACCCCCGCATCGACATGTTTCAGCTTGCAAGGGGTTGCATTGCTTAGAGCTTTGGCTTTGGCTTTGGCTCTGGTTCCTGAATCGTCCGGGGTATTATTGGTTTGGTGTGGATGGATCTGGGGTCGAGAACGTCAAAAGGATCGAGTCCGTGCCTCCACTTGCATTTGCTTATCGTCTATCACGTGATGGCAGTCAGACTTCGCACGTGATTTCTACATAGCTAGGCCTCGGCTCCATAGCGTGTCATTACGGAGTAGTCTTCTAAAGAAGTACCTAAAGTGATAATACTCTCCGGCAGTTGCTGTCAATGATACGGGTTCATGTATTCCACTTACAGAGCAGATGGTAATAGTCTATCCGGAGTAGTGATGATTGCTTACACAGACGTCGATAAAAGGCACAGCTAATATTCTGAGCTCGTCCAGCGGTTCTTACCGTCCGGGGTATGTAAAGCAGATCCTCTAACTAATCTACTCGGACTTGAAGGTAGATAATTGCCTAGGCCCCGTGTATGGATAGCTAGCTCGCAAAGCCACTACGAGGAGCCTCGATGTCGCCTGGGCTTTGATTGGAGGCCAAGGTAATGTGCGAAAATATATAGAGAGAGAGCACTTACCGTAAAGGACCCGCAGTGAAATCATACCTTGAGACGTCTACCTAGCTGCTGGTTGCTGCTACGTTCATGATAGTGATCACTAGACAGTCTCGAAGGTCGATTGATTGTGCATATGTCGAGCTCCGTGTTCTGTTTCCATACATACCCCACTCAAGTGTTGGGACAGGGGAGCCCTCGACGACAGTGCTTGGCGGTCTTCTAGGATGAAGTAGGTGCTTTGACGCTGTATTGCCGCTAACAGATTGTTTTAAGGGTTCGAAACTCGGTTGTTTCGGGAAAATTTGAATGTGCCATAGCCGCTGCGACTGCGAGAGTGAAACAGAGCACCCAAGAATGAAGCCTCTCATGCCCTTGCATGGTCCTCTTCGCTCTCATGAGCGATGCTGTCCGGATTTCGCCCAATGAGATCGTTCCGGATATTGATTCCATACTTCTGCCAATTGGCCGCATCTTCCACTTGCCCGTGCTGCAGAGGATTCCGTAACAGGTTAACCGTAGCTGCAAAGTGATTGCATCATGGTTGAGGGCGGTTAACGATCCCAACAAATAGGGGGAACTCTTGTGCTTCTTGAATTGGCTTTGAATTGGCGTAGTTAATGATTGACGGAAGCCAATGCCGCTATTACTTAGTATGGCAGCTCACAAGTCCATGACAGCTGGAGATCACCTGCGTGGAGCCTGTATAGTCTGAAACCATGCCTAAAACCATGGGTGCCTGTTCGCAGAGTAAAGTGCGCGGAAGCAAGAACCAGCGAATAGGCAGGATACCCGGTCAGTCCGACCCACTTGTTAGGCTCGGTTAATACGGCGGGAGCTGTCTTGCTTCTAGAGAAACAAACAAATAATTGGCTCTCTCAATCGAGATCCTAACGCGGTTGGCTATGAATATGCAGCTTGGTGGTTACCGGTCACTGAAATATGTCGACCACACTGGGAAGGAGCTATCAGACATGATAGCGGTGTCACACCCATTTACTATACACGGACCGAACTGGACGCAGCTAAAGACGGAAAAGCGTGATGAGCGCCGTCTGAGGTCAGTGAAGCCTGTACCATTATTTAGAGCACTGGAGGCTTGGTACGGTGGTGGGTGGACGCAGACTGACAATGTTCTAGATATATTGATCTCCACCACTGCACCAACCCTTTTTCATGTGCGCGAGATTGGTGGGCGAGAGATAGAGAGAGATACATGAGCTGGATACGGGAGTAATCTCGGAGAATATATTCCGGGGCCTTGATATTGTCAGCCTTGGTTTGATTTCATTGCAACCTCTATTTCACGGTGGGACAGCAGGTCTCGAATCGCGGCCCATGCTCGTTGGGCTGACGACTCCTTCATGGCCAACATGGAAAGCCAGTTAGCTGCCTTGGAGACGTTGTCGATAGTTCTCGGGTCGTGACTGATGTTTGCTTTCTCCTTGATAAATAGGCTTATCAGGAGGACCGTAATGGCCTGCATGATATAATGCACTATGCACCACCAAGGGGACATTCGATAAACCCAGTCAAGGTTTAAAGGATTGGGAAGAAGTTCCAACATCAGACTTGCGTGGTCGATGCACATTGCAGCCATTGTGGTACAGAAAGTCTCGCTTGGACTGTCCCATGAAGCTTGCGACAGGATGCGGCCGAGGCATGGTTGAGTGATGAGTATTTTGGTGCTATAATAAGAGAAGGCAAGATTGAGCCTTTCCCTCTCATAGGCTGGATTCCCTTGGAGAAAATGGAACTCGGCTGGGAGTTTGGCGAGCCAATTGTCTGTCCTGCTGTTCAAAGCAGAAATGACCATCTCAATTGAGCGCCACGATTTTCGTCCTGCCCCAGGAGCATATAGAGCGTCGATAGACCTTCGCATGATTAACCCTAGCTCGACAAAGTAGAGAAAATGAAGTGAAGCGCTCGGTGTGAGAATTTGGGCAGCAGCGGACGCGATTCGGTCACTGTGCTTACCAGGGCTGGGAGATTGACGCCTGGCCGTCTCAGGTACCAGCGTTCGTTCTGCCGATTGTGTCGAGGACTGTGACACGAGATTCCGCATGAAGAGCGTACGTGCCTCATGATCCGTGATAAGTTGTTCAACCTCGCCACGCGAGTATTCTTCTTCGACAAACGGTACCGGAAGAGGAGTTGTACAGGAATCCTCGGTGCTGCTAGGAAGACGTCCAGTCATCACACAAAGCAGCACGTGGAGTGCGTATACAGCCCACCAGACTCGATAGCGAGTCTCCCTTGAGCTGAACAAGATAATACTGCTCTCATTGCGGAGATTCAAACCCATCGTGACGGCTGATTGTATTGATATTCCGGACAACCTCCAAGACCTTGATGGAATGTTAGCCCTTGTCGACCCCACCGCCGAAGCAGGAATGCTGAAGAAAAACAAGCAACTGACCTGTTAGCCTGACCCACCGTCATGAGATAAAAAGCGCACAACCCTTCAACCTGGACCTGTTGAAGATTCGGATGCTCTAACAGGGTAACATCGCCCATGCTGAGCTTCCACGCTCGAGAAAAGTATACGGTGGGATCGCCCGCGTTGGCATCGTTGTCCTTCGCCGAATCATGAACGTACTTTGTAGCAATGGCGAATATAAGATTAACGATCGCTAACCACCGTTTGCCAGGCCGAACGGAAGGAGTGGAATAGAAAGATCTGTATTGACCCAGAAAGGTGGCTTTGCTGACGATTGGAAAGCCTGGATGAACAATGTGAAAATAGGTTTCGACTAAACGGTCAGCAACCGCAGGAAGCGGACGCTGAAACAAGTCAACTTCATCCAGGATGGCTATTTCGGTATCGTCGATAAAGTAGTTCACTTTGGTAACATAGTTTCGATCCAGCCTTTTGCCTAGCGAGCCTTGTTGGAAATGGTGGAGGATCTTCTTCAGCCGGTACATCCATGCGATCTCCGAATGCTCGCCCACAAAGCCCATGGCTTGTATCTTCTCACCACGGTTGAAATCTTCATCGGTAAAGTCGATCGCGCCTATCGGAGATCCCAGATCAGTGGTGAAGGGAGGAGACGGGAGTTCTGGCGATAAGTGGTTCGTTGGCTGATCGCTGTCATACTGCTGTTATGGAACAATCATTGAGTAAAGTTGAAAAATGGACACTTGTACGGGGAGTGCGTTGTCTAATATCGACTGCGGGCGCTTACATCGTTCAGTATCTGTTCAACATATTGGGCGGATAAAGAGTCGAGGTTTGGATAGATGTTTTGCAGCAGAGCTTCGAACGATTCAACCCTCGCCGTGAGATCACTCAGTCGCCTATTTCACGCCGTCAGATCCCAAACTCTTGTAGCCCCCCAGAGGGATCCAGCCAAGTCTCGCACCTAGCTAACTTCTCCCGCTTTCGGTCGCCGTAAGAACACTGGATCCCCGATTCCTGGCATCGTTGGCAAGATGGACGTTGCCCGCTGCATTTCACTTTTTGCTCACGACAATTTTCGCATGCTCTGCTGACTCGCCCTCGCGTCGCCACCGCGGGTGAGTTCACTGACCGCGGGATCGCAACCTTGCTGTTCGACGAATGCTCCGGCGGAACAACAACGGAAGCGTTCGCGACTTCGGGATGATTAGACGTTGCCTCGGGCTGTCCTTGAGGTGGATAGGAAGGTTGCGGGAAAGCAGGCGCTATCAAGCCATAAGCCGGTTCATTTTCTGGAAATTGCGACGAAGGGGTGGATGAAAAAGGAAAGGGATCACTCATTATCAGAGAGGGAAGAGCGGGGGAGCTGAGACGGTGTCTATGCCCTTTCGTCCAACTCCAACTGCAAGGCCAACGAACGGGAGGGGCGATCTCAAAGGCGAAGGTTGTTGTGCCTCAGATGAGAATCGTCAGGCAAAGGACAGGGAGTCGAGGTGCCCCTCAACAGGCTGGTCGCAATTTGTGTAGGTGAGCTGAGGATTGCTGCGCTGTGGTAGGTCGGAATGACAAGCCGGTTGCGTGGTTGCCGTCAGCGGGCGGAAATTGGGTCCCTCGCCAATCATAACAAGTTTTGACTTTATAGCAAGCGCGGGAGCTCCCATGGGTCACAATTTACCAGGCTGTCCCAGGCTGCCGATTCCACCAGAACACTTTCCTCGGTTTTTTCCCTCTTGCGAAGGTTGCGGCGCGGCCAGACTGACGTAATGACCGGGCCTGTCGGCAAGCAAGCTCCATCGTCCGAGGTCTGGCAGGCGCAGCGGTTTGTTTGTTTTTTATCTGCGACTCTGCCTAAATATGCTCGGTAGTGGCCATGGCTAGACACTGGTCTAATAGGCCCAGTGCTCTTCAGCATATCAGAGATTTGTGGCATCGGAGCAGCATTCGACCGGAGGATTGGGGGTAGAGTGTGCGTTAGCTTGGATCTCGTCTAGGTAGAAGCAAATTTGCGTGTTTTTTTGTTGCTCCAGTGAACTACCTAAACCAACTGCTGGGCGCTTTCTTCCTCTGGAGGAAACAAAGACCCAGCTTCCGTGGTCAAGCAGCCCATCGATGTCCGGCAACCGCTGAGAGAGGATGTCACCAACAGACAAATGGGCAATTGAGGCGAATTTATAATGTTCAAGTCGAGTATGACGGTGGGTTTTGAGAATTGCCCTATATTTTGCGCTTTGTCGAACTCCGAATGCTGATATCGTGTACAGTCATCACTCAAGCTTCCCTAGCATAGGGAGGCCTGTCACGATGAACTCGGCTTCGGGAGGCGCAACGGTATACAGCACGCTTTATTCGAGTGCAAGGCGTCTGAGGAGATTTTTCAGGAGAGACAGGATTGCCGCGTGGTCCTACTGGAATGAACCAAGCGAGGCAGGTACTGCTGGGCGATGGGAAAGAGAAAAATTCGAGGGACGCCCCTGGAGGAGGCGTCAATTTGACGAGTTCCTCGAGTTAATGCATTCCAAAATTGTCCATGAGACGCGGGGTTTGCTTATTCACTGGAGATATCCTGCGCCTCGCCCTGATCTGAAGTGATCTCAAAGACGTCGTTGATCCCGAAGACTGGTGATGTACCAATCGTGTGGCGGGACAACAACCGTTGCATAGGTGACGGACCATTCTCCATTTGGCCATTAAGGATACAGACCACGGTTTCGCTGACCGCAACGAAAGGGTACGCACGCGAAAACGTCGAGGAACTTATACCATCACAAGAGCTTCGTTCGGGTAATCGGCGTCCGCTGAGTGTTTAGTGCTCGCTGCTCGCTGTTGGCTCGACCCACAACCCGAAGAAGGGAGCCCGATTGTTCCTCTCGCTCGAATCGATTTACTCAAGAGAGAAAATTGTGATGTTAGCCGCCGTGGGCTAATAGCTTCAGAGAGCCGGAGTGCCACATGCTTGGTCAACTTCAGCTTGTACCTAGGCCACGACGCCTCCATTCCCGTATTGCCAGAGCTCCATGGTCTCAGGCGTTTTATCCCCGGCTTTCGCGTGGGCTAGCAGAGCAGCCAGGGCAAACAGAGGATGGTGACGCCGAATTGGAGATTTCGGCTTGCGCTGTGTCAGTTTCATCCAGTTGCAGCGGGCCGTTAGACAAGGCTCGAGTGAGGCGGTCGATTAAGGCGTTGATACTAAACACCGGGCCGCGTTCGCAGATCCATTAGCCGATAACGATGGCGAATTAGACTCGGAAGACTGACTTTCAAATACTCTGAGGTGTCTAAACTCATCCAGCTGGTTGCTGAGGTATTGCGAAGGAGAGCTGTGAGTGCGGGCTCAATGACCAAATGAAGAGCGCTGGGGAAAACACGGGTCGGGGCTCGGGTGGGATCTGGCGTTCTGACCGCATTCTCAACCCTCACGGATTGGTAGCCCACGATTCAGTCGAACTACCAGACGATATGGGGTCCTCTTCGAGAACAATGAGCGATGATTCGAAAAAGGACTCCGAGCGATGGGGCGGCGGAGTGCAGATGGGGGGAAGCTTCAACCAGCCTTGCTAGCTCTTCTCTGTTTCGCCACCAGGGCTCGCTGGTGGAGAGCTTAGCACGGAACTCAATTCCGACCATTTCATTCCTGCCCATTGCCCAAGGTAGGAATGGAGAAGCAAGTCATGTGTTTTTGTCCAGGCAAAGGCATATATAGCAAGTAGCAGCAGCGGCCTTCCCCGCCTCGAATATTCTCACCACATAATTTTCCTCCAGAATCCGGGCACATGATATCATACCCCGTGTACAAGTACTTCAAGTCCAGACCAGCCCAATCAAGTGACCGATTCCCAGAAAAGTCATCATCAGCACAATTGCAGTCAATCACCATCTTTTCTTCCTGTGACGCGACAAACCATGCTTTCCTCCCACTATATCCACCTAGGCAGCTCTTTCTAAACACAGGTACGTAGACACCGTCGGGCCAAGAAACCTTACTAAAGTCAAAAAAGGCGTAGAACGACAGTGTTGATACCAAAGACACTTGTTTTTTCGAACCTCGGTGAACGGGGCCGATGTAGGTAATATCATTGCCCCATATGTGCACAGCATGGGGTAAGGGTATATATCCATGAATCGACAACAAACCAGTATGTCGGCATTACCATAGATAGTCAGTCATAAGGGTCCTTGGGACCGCGAAGTACATTGAGCCTACTGAGCCCGACATCAAGCGATATAATCCGAGGACTACGTATAGCGTATATGCTAGCATATGTCAAAGGATACAGCCCGGCCAGCCTTACAGCATATCGGCTTTTATTCTACTACAAGGGTCCAATGATCAGGGTAGGTTGATTTGACCTTCCAACTGAATCCCATTGACAGCTCATGTCATTACATGAACTGACCCTACGGAGTTACTTTCTATCCTATCCTATCCTACCCACCGGAGTCCGGTTGTTGACATTTGACAAACGGATGCATACGGAGTACAGTACAGGACTTGAGTGATCAATGGAGTAAACGCGCTGTCCGACCCCGTCCGCCCTTGCGAGGGCTGAGCGTCCGTCTGAGGCCTTTCCCATAGAACTCAAATAACTATACGAACAGGGAGTAAGTAGGGTACTCCGTAGCTAGCTAGCTAGCTAGAGAACTTGCTTGCTATGCTATGCTATGCTCTGCTGCAGTCCGCAGTAATCACACAGTTACAGTTCAAGGGAGGATAGAGCGTTACACGCCGACAATCTCAAGGGAGAAAAGAAATGAAGAGGGTAGGGAAGGTGGTAGAATAAGCCTTAGGCCTATGCTGGGTATGGCTACTGGGTTTTCTGGTCTGATTGTCTGTCTGTCTGTTTGGCCTTTTAAATGACTGTCTGGTGGATATAATATCCATCCCTGGGTACCGTACCGTACGTACATATATTCATCCGTATCTCCATTCCCACGGGGTCACTCCAGCTAATATTACTATCTAACTTCTATTCTGACCGTGCCCCTGTCTACGCAGGTTTAACCGCTCCAGTCATGTCATGTCAAAGGCATAGACATAGGTACAGACGGAGACAGAGATGTCCTGTCCAATGCAGATAGCCTGTCTTGTCTTGTGCGGAATCAGATAGAGAGACACCGAGATCGTACATGATGTCGGCAGCCTGGTGCCTCAGGTATCAGCGACGGAGCGAGGCGGTGAGTCACGTGGTTCAACACCATGTCTTATAGCTAGTTAGCTTGTTTGTCTGTAGAGAATCCTAAG
>RHLP01000400.1:0-20746 GCA_003719405.1 Aspergillus incahuasiensis
GAGGGAGGGGGCTGAAAGGCCGTCGATGCGCGAGCGGATCTTGACCTCATCATAGGAGTCCGGTAGCTTTTTCACGCCCACCCAAGCATCGCTGAGTTCTGCATCGGCTTTGGCTAGGTCCGTGGAGAGTTCAGGGTGGGAGGAGCAGGAGAGTATGTCGGCGGGCAACGAGGTCTTGCAGGTTGACTCCAGGAGTTTGACGTGCACTTGCTGAGGGGCCATAGCCATAGTGATAAGGCTTTGCGGTTGAGAAACAAATGATGGATAGAGTCTGATGAATGATTATTTGATGACTTTCTGTGGGTGCTTGGATGGCTTTTATAACAGCGAAACAGGAGGGAAGGGTGTTGATCAGGGTGTTGATCAGGGTGAGATAGCTAAAAAATTCTTGAAAAGGTGCCGTGCCTTTTATATCTGTCCTATGCTAACTGAGTGGCTAGCTGTCATGCAAAAGTGCCACATGGGTGATCTGGCTGTGAATGTATCACTGGCAGGTGAATAGTTACAGACATTATAAGTTCAAATCTTACTTACTGCCATGCCATGGTTTGTCACACCCGTACAGATTGTGCAGCCAGCTTTATACTGTACAGGTGAATGTGATGAGGTTCTATATGGCAGTGTCTGTACCTCGGAGCCATCTCATGATACATACCCAGTTATGTATATTCAACCCTGATGCAGACTCAACTACTGCCAAAAGTACCTAGGTAGGAATGTCTCATTACACATGGTTGTTACCTCCATAGGTGACTCTCATTCAACTCCGCTCTCAATCCTTGACCCGCCTCTCACCCCTTGTCTTGGGTCTCTCGGTCGCTCGGCGCCCCTTGCCCAAAGTCCTCTCACTCTGCTGGCAAATCGTTCTTCTCCAGCGCCTTCTGCATCTCGTCCTCCAATCCAACCCTAGCTCCCTTAGGTTTCAAAGAAATCCAACTGTCTTATTTGTGCCTGCAGCTCCTGATTCTTCTACGGAGCGCATTGAGGCGGAAGCTGTCCGTCTTTCTCTGCTTGGGGCATGCTTTGAGCTCAGCCATCCCCGTGCCCTTTGCCTTGTGAAGAGCCACCTTCATTTCCCTTCATCCACCAGCTTCTTCCAAGCCCAGGCTGCCCCTCGCCGGCTTGCACGCAGCTTCCGTCTCGCATCTGCAGCTCAGACTTGGTGCTCCTAAACTTCAGCTCTCAGCTTCCACAACCATGGTCGCCGCAAGGCCCCGCTCATACTCCATCGCCTCGTCCTTCTGCCGGAGCGCGAGTGTGTCTGCCTTATTCTGTACCTCGCTCGGCGCAAGACACGCCCCAAGCATTCTCTTCCGCGCATGGGCTTTCTTGGAGGCAAAGTGTGCTTTAAAAAGTACCGCGTATCCCGAGTTGTCTCAGCCGTCTGGCTGCGCAGTTCCTGGAGTAATTCCACGTCGCCTAAGATATCGCGTTCTGCGTTGTAGGGTAGTCGGCATCGTGTTTACCCTTGGTGGAAGAGCTACACTGATCATAGACGGACTCCGTATCTTCCTCCTCTAGATTGTCTTCGGCATCCTCTGCGCGGTCAACACTTTTGGACAAGGTGATGTCTACCGGTATGCAACTCTCGACAAATGTTTCTACGAAGAGTCTGAAGCTACAAACTACAACTGGGCAATTAAGGGCGGCGTCACTCCGTGTTTAGTGGACTTTGCGGCTCCGAGTACTTCAGGGGACTCTGCCAAGCGCGAGTGGGTGGTCACAAGTAGGTTCCTATCCAATTGCACATTCTGGATAGTATCCGAGGCTGACTTTGTCACAGACGTGACGTTACTAGGGGTCTCTCCGGAGGACTCTCAGGATCAGTGAATATATACGCTGAAAGTATTGTAAAACAGGAGTGTAAGTTTGGCTTTGTATTGCAGGGCCAGTTTTGTTGTATTTCAGTAGACAATCTGATGGTCCCCTTCTGATCACTGGGTCATCTTTGCTGCCAACCGCCCTAGACGATTATTAGATGTAAAACTTACTCCATAAAATAAGGACAGAGACGCTAAGAAGGGTCATGCAACCCTTGAACTGACAAGCTCCTCCTGGGCGGGGGTGGTCAGGTGATTGAGGCCAGGTAAGAAATAGAGTATCTGGACTCGATATATGCCTGTGTGTCAGGTGTTGGATTACACTTAGTTAGTAGGAGGGGCGTGGCCAAAGTTCACACCCCGCTGGGGCCGACTTCCAGTCGAACAGTACCTAATTGTACGCCCACCCCTATTGCACCTGCACCGCACAAAAATAATCAACAAACGAGCGCTAATCTCAAGACAGCGAAACTGGAATCACGCATCCCCAGAGTCAACGGACCAGCAACGGTTGCGTCTGATCCGAGAATACATCCACCTCGACGCAATCCCCAAAGAATGGGACCCGACAGACTTTGGCGAAGCGTGGTATGAGCCCGATCCCAACGATGCAGACCCAGCCTATGCACCAAAGCGCATCCCAACGGGAGCTGAGGTCGAAACGATTCTCAGGCCCTGGCGATCGCAGCATCTCCGCAGGAGGGCGTGGGAGATCTGGTGCGATAAGGACCGCGGGTACCCCGTGGTGCTTCGAACGTATTATGGGAATGGGGATGAAGGGGATAGAAAGTTTATGGAGTATATACAGGTCTCTGATGCCCTTGATGCTGTCGCGGATTGTCGTGCGCTGAACGACGCCGAGGCTTTTGACTTTGGGTCGGACTGGCGGCGGGTTTTTGATATTCTCCCGGAAATCGCGGGCTGTCGGTACCACCAGCCCGAGTACGATGCGAGCGACATCAATAATGTCGTTCAGATTGGGTCTGTGAACTACCATCCCCGCCGTCCTGATCAGGAGGTGCTAGAGGACGACTATGCGGACCTTGAAGAGGAGATTCAAAATCTCAAGGCGGAATACTCAGACTGGAAAGACGATCCAGATGTATTGCTTGAGCCGGGCGATACAACTATGCGGTCGTTACTACGGACCACTACAATCTCCTGGATCATCATTGTGGATGAGAAGACCTTCAGAACAGATGAGCTTTTGATTACCTACCTTGATATGCATCAGAATGTCACGGTCGAAGGACGGCTTGAGCTTGACCAGGGTCATATTGACGAGATGCTTATGCGATGGGAAGATGGCGGCCGGCCCCTTGGATTTGTGATGGAGAATGGTATGGTCGGAGAGAGGTACAAGCTATCAAGTGAGTTAGGGAGGAGATTTTTTCGCTTGACTGAAAATCTCGAGTACCAAGCTGATAATGCGACACCTTGAGAAGGAGAGGTATGAGGGGGAAGCGGCTTGAGTCGTCCAAGCAGAGTGAATTAATAACTCCAGTTCCCTATGATTAGTTGTTATATATTGTGTGAGGAGTAGTCTATCCCAAACATAAGGTAGATAACCCTCCACAAAACTAAGTCGAATTGGGGAAACTCACGATTAACCTTTTTTATAGCCCACAAACGGTAGTTATAAAACCCAACATCATCCTCAAACCTTGCATCCCGCTCAAGGTCTTGGGGCACCTGTCGACTTAAATCATATCTTATTGATGGGGTCTTGGGTTTGAAGTTTGTGGAAAGCCATCTAAGACTACAGAAATGTCTCATGCTAACTTGAGTCTTCTTGCAAAGGATAGGATCGGTCCAGAACTGGTGTTTGCCAGGTTGGGCACGGGTAACAGGAGGAGGCGTCATGAAGGCAGCCAGATAGGAATAATGTAAATACCACACTAGATTCCAGAAACGATTGGCTCCAGGATTGGAGCAAGGTTGTTAAGGGGGGTGAATGGGCTGTTTGGCTGGTGCAAAAGAGGTGGGAGATTTGATTTGGTGGAGGAGGGAGTAACACTGTCCATCTCCCATCTTAATAATTTTCCTCCATCTTTGCTTCGACAAGGTCCATCACACATTCCATGCGACAGTTTGCTTCATCTCAGTCACCCTACCTATGTATACTTCTGATCCATCCCTGTTAGCTTTCAGTGATCTGACCGGGATGGAATTCCTCCATGGAAGTTCTTTGATCGCATTACCCACGGACGGCCGAGATCGGATGGTTACGAGAAGAGAAAGATGATGAATTTAACGATGAGGAAGATTCCTATCACTTCGGAGAGCCGCAAGACAAAGCTACGGAAAGAATGGTGATATTTGACAGTCAGTGTTCTACCCACGCTCCCAGACATCCTTTCACCGGCCCTGACTTCCATCTTCAGTCTCTCCAGATACCTCCGCGACGCTACCTGGGAGATATGCCCTCCCCCATCACGCCAATTCTTGTTTTTCCTCTTCCAGACTCGACTCATCGCTGTGAGACCAATAAGCAAACGTATATCCAATTCCAATAAGGTTCTAACGCGGGGGCTGCCGCTTTCGCATCCTGACTGGCATATAAACTCGGGAATTCCCTGGCTCGCAGGCTGTGGCCTTCTGCGCGGCGACAACCCTCGGTATACGTTGCGTCAAGGATGTCCAATTTGAACTTCGCGCCCGTCTCATACATCTTGTGCATTGCACTTTCGAACCGGGGCCCCGCGACACAACTCTGGATGAGCGGATACATTGTTTGGCCCGTCAAATGCCCGCGGTCTCGTCAACTCGTTGATAATCCTTTAGCTTTGGGTAACAGTTTGTGGCTCAGATTCCCCAATTCCACTGGATGCGGTTTGGAACCCGTAGAGTCATAGCGACGGGCCCTGCTGGCCGTTCTGCCTGTCGTCTATTATGGCAAAGAAGCAGCGGATAGATATTGTTGAGATAGTAGCTTGGCATTACGTGGCTGTCGAAGCTTTCTCGACAAGGATTGGAGTGAGACAGTCGGTCTCCTGGTGGAAGCCATCTAGGTAGGATTGGCGGAAGACCGGGTGCCTGCAAGTCCCTGAAATGGCTGTTTACATCTTGATCTTCGTAGTGGCCGTCAGCTTTGAAATGGGGGCACTGACCTTCACTGGGTTTGCTCCTTTTTCCTGCCGTTAACTCTGAACGCATAGACCTATATACTAATTTACGCCCAAGGTTCCTTCCATCGAGCTGCAAGATCCGCAACGGGTCTTGTATTGCAGCTTGACTTCTCCTAACCCACCCAGCAGTCGTGGGCAGTTATTTTTAATGTTTTAAGGTCGAGCTTCCTAAGGTACTGCCTCCTCCAAATTTTATTTGGACATCGGTTTAATTGCTATCTCTTTTTAATAGACTTTCCGAGTACAGTGGTTATAGCCGGACATCGTAGCCTAACTTGATACCTCCACCTGTACAGAGCATTCCAGCAGCTCACTTTCAAAGACAGATATGAAAACTAACTTCCCCTCCTCTGTTCACTGTACCTGTGTCATAGCTCGATGTCTCCATTGTCATTATCGTTACCTGACAGTCCCGTTCATTCAATGCTCTCCAACGGATGGAAAACGGTGTTGTCAGAGTCCAGATTGTCTTCGTTCATATCGTCTTCGCCAAACTCATCTTCACTCATATCGTCCTCATTCATGTCGCCTTCGTCAAGGTCGTTTTGCGCCTCAGGGCTAGTGGTCAAGTCGCCATGCGGACCATCCCCCGACGACGGCAACGCTCCCACTCCAGCTTCGTTGTTGTTCGAGCCCTCTGCCCGCGAGTTCTCTGCGCGCCGAAAAGGACTTTCCACCCCTCTAAGGTCTAGGGGTCGATAATTGCCCGACCGCCGGTGAGCATAGTGGCCACGGGAATACTTGATTTTGCCATTCCGACACCTCTTGACTGTTCCCCTGACATGGTACCAAGGGGTTGGGGTTGGGCCTTCGCGCAGAGTCTCTCGCTCTTGCATGGTGCCGGGTTCCATTTCTTTGTCAGAGTCAGACTCTGCAGCCTCAGAATCATGGCCCTCATCACCTGCGACGCTCTCGGCACCGTCCACCGAAGGCGAATGGTCTCCTTCTTCTTCACTTCCATTTCCGCTCTCGCTTTCGCTGACATCCTCATCGTCATCGTCCAGCTCCAGCTCTTCATCGTCCTCGTTGGCATCCGCCTCGGAGGCCCTCTTTCGCCTGCGAGCAACTGCAATGTATTTCTCCAAAGCCCGTTGTCTCTCCGACTCCGGCAGCTGAGTGATCTTCGTGAATCGCGCAATTTCAGCCTTAAGGAATACGCGCTCCTTCTGCCACTTCTGCGCGCATTGCCGTAGGGTTAGGATCCGCCGGTCGCGACTCTTGACTGTCTGCCGTTCCTGCTTCACGACCTTCCGCAGCCACGCGCGCCGTTCCTTGCTACGGGCCAGCTCCGCCCTCGCGGTCTTGAGCTTTGCGGTTTCCGTCTTGGTCATGGCTTGATGCTTTGCGATCGTGGTATCGGCTTCTTCGAGTGCCCGGTCAGTCGCGTCTTTCAGTTTGTTCATTTCACGGGCGGCGTTTTCCTGTAGCCGTTGGCGCGTTTCGTGGAACCTGTTGCTTTGGTCCGCCAGGCTATTCTCGAACTCGGCTTCTTTTGCCTCCTGTTCAAATTTGCTTTGCTCGATGGTTCGTCGAAGCTTCGCAATCTCCGCTTCTAGCACCTGGCGTTCTGCGTGGGCCTGGTCGTTCATGGTAGCCAGGGTCTGATGGTATTGGGCTTCTTTTTCACCTTGCGCACGTTCCGTTTGCTCGTTCTTGTGGAGGAGGTTCGCGATATGTGCTTCCATCTGCGTGATTCGCAGCTGGGTCGCATCTTGCGCGTCTCTAGTTCCTTGGGGTTGAAGAGCTCCATAGTCTCCGGCGAATTTGGATGGGATAGGCGCCGGGGCAGGAATGGACGGCTGTGCAGGTGCCGAGACGTGTGGGGCTTGGGGTTCGGCCACTGCACCAGTCTGTCTAGGTCGTTCGGCGTTGAATTGGATCGGGATCGAGATCTGTGGGAGGTGACCCTCGGTCGCTGCGTCAATCTGCATATGCTCTCCGGTGTTGACCTGAATCGGAATTTTGATACGCAGCCCGACAGGAACCTTTGTCCAGCCACTCTCCGAGACGATAGGAAGTCCATTTGTAGGTGGGCTGTGAGATGCCTGCGCTTGTTCGCGCGCCGGTGAAGTTGCGGGAACGAGCGTGCGTAATGCTGACTGTGTGCGTTGTGTTCCTTGCTCAGTCGTGCGCATAGGCCGAGTCATAGCTGGTCTAGCGTGGATGTGGCCTTGGGCGCGGAGCATGGCTGGGCCTGTGGTTCTCTCTGGCGAGTGGAAACCCATGCTGCGTGCTTCGTGCGAAGAGGCAGGACGTTCGGCTCCATCTTCAGTTGCGTTGCTATCGACGGGGTCAGGGTGATGCTGAAGAACCTCGGATGGGATGTCTAGTTCATTCGAAGGTCCAGGGATCTCGACTTCGCCTCCCCCCTCGTTGTCAGCGACGGGGTCAGGTTGGGAATGCGGCTTAGGCACCATGGGCAGGCGAGGATTCATCTCGTCGGGGATCGGGCTGCTGAAACTCTGGTCGGGCATTGTGTTGACCTTGGAATCAAGACAGGTATGGTGTTGAGGAGCGTATCGGATGGGTAGATCTGGGGTATCAGAATAGCTTCAAGTACTTCGTGCTTCAAGGTGGAAATGAGTTCAGAAGGTTTGGGATGGATGGGTCTTAGAGTATGAAAAGGTATGGTGCAGACATGGAATTTGAAAAGCGCTGAGATGGGGGAGTTTATATAGGAAGTACCTGGCACCATTCTTTTCTGAAAGTGACTTTCAGTGACAGTGGCCGTGACTCTCTCATTCACTGTTGGCCTGGCACGGGCTGTTCTTGTTGTATGGGAAGGGTCCTTGCCAAGGAATCACATCTCACAAGTTATTCACTGCGAGTGACCAGACCTCCTGGATGTTTCCATTCATTCACTTCTGGCCCATCACAATTTCAATTTCATATTCACTCAAAGAGCAGACTTCCCAGAATTGCTGCCACCGCCAAGTATCCCGCCCCGGCGAGCTTCCTTTATATCCGGACCTTACAGCTTCATACCCGAGATCCCCAGCTTGTCGCACGTCTTATATTCCGACCTCCAGCACCAGGGCCACTGCCAGACGAACCCGTACTCGGTGGTCGGCTCGCTGGCAGGGGGTTGTGGAGCGACGTCGGAAATCCCACAGGAGCACTGGTCGGGAGGCTCTTTTCCCTCCGTGCCTGATGCCCTGGGATAGATGGAAAGGAAGGTAGGGAAGTACGCAATGTACGTTTCCAATCGCGATGGCTGTTGACCAGCCCCGTTCTCTGCCGCAACGACCAGCCCAGGAGCACGGCGAGCGTCAGCGGGATCGAGACCACCCAGAAAATCCAGAAGTCCTTGGAGACTTCGATCGACGCGTTGTCTGGCGCGATGTTGAAGAATTGGCTGCCGAAGATGGTCTGGATGATATGGTTAGTGCTTCGGGCGGCCTCCGTCAGGTGTGGTACCTATGTGTGGTGCAGGTGCTTACTGAGACGGTGGTGATAGGCAGAAAGACCAGCGTCACGAATGCGATCGTCGCCATCGTGCTGCTGTCTGCTTGCAGATACTCGTTTCCTTCCTGTGTGACCAGGTGGAATGACTTGCTCATTCCGCTACGTCAGCCCCATTTCATCATACCTCGAGAGGATGGACAGATACGTACCAGAGCAATGACATTCTGCATCCGACGATCCAAGCTCCTGAGCCTCAGTCGGACAGTTTGAAACTCGGCCTCGACTTGGGCAATAGTCTGCCTCGTAGCCCGCGCCGCAGCATACTCCTCCATCGTGCTGATCGTTGATGTCGATGTCTGGAGATCCTTGTGGTACGCAAATAGGTTCTTCACCGTCTCTAGTGCCGCGTCTGCGCTCTCTTGCAGGTAGATAATGTGTTTGGAGATGTTATGTAGCCCTGTGAAGGATTCTCGGTCGAGATGCATCCCGAGGGCTCTCTATCGCAATATTAGTATAAGAGACACGACCGCTGATAATCTCTCTAAGTTGGCCTTGAGGTGGATGGATTGGAGGTTCGGGGGCCTACAGTCTCAACAGCGCCAAACACCCTCGACAGATCCCACGCCGTCTGATCCATCTGCGCAGAAAGCTCATGTAGAATCACCACGAAGAGGCTCAGGGGGTCGCTCATGACGCCGTCCTTGACAGCTTCGCAGGTAAGCCTCTTGAACCGATCAACGAGCATATCAGCGCCGAACGTGACCAGCGCCACGTTGTGCCGGTTTCTGTACTCAATCGGCCACCGCAGGAAGAACCCCGCCCTGGTCCAAGAGTAATCGCTCTGTCTCGTATGCTGGCCCGGCCGCGGAGTAGGGTCTGAAATGACGGGATCGGCCCCGGGCATATCAGCAACCGTGATGTTCTTGCAGAGGTAGTCAAACCAGCAGCCTTCATTCCACATTAGGTATTGCTCTAACAATGAACCAGGGATGTAGAATACATCGATACCCGTCCTCCCCATCCCCCGCCCCAAACGAGTGCGTCACGGCGCGGATCCCGCCCTCCAGGAACGCGGTCGGGATCTTATAGTGCTCGATCAGCAGCGGGAGGCCCTCGAGCGGCCTTGTTGGCTGGAGGAATCTATCTTCGTCATCTAGACTCGCTTACTTCTATAATCAGGGAATGGAAGGGAAACATACATCGCTCGCAGGAGGGGCCTCTCATCCGCGATCTTGCCGATCGGGAGATCGTAGGCGCGGGGATGCCGCACGCCACGCGTATCCACCCAGTCCAGGACGCGGAGGCGCGCGTTGGATACGGCTGGATCGGTGGCGTCTTGGATGTAGGGCTCGAGAGCTGCGGGGTCGTTGAAGACTTGGTCCATTGCTGTCAAGATCGAGGGAAAGGAGATGTGTAGTGAAGAGCTGATGCTGATGGTGATGGCGATGGCCCCTGAATGCGCGGGGGAGTGGGGTTGGCAGGGGTCCGTGAGGCTGAGGCTGAGCGAGACTGGGGCTGCGCAACGCGACGAGAGAGCCAATACGGGCCTGACCGATCACTTTGGGTATACGCCCTGGCCACCTTGGATCTCTAATGTGTATCTGTTATTTCAACAGCTGCAAGTTAAGTTGTACAAACGAAAATGGGGATTCTTTTCTTCTCCCACCCTCACCACAAGAACTTCACTATCCTAGTACGTCAGTTCCAACACTTGTCAATAATCAAGGGCGAACCTATATCAAGTTGACGGCTCCGGTTTGCTGTTGTCGAGATTGCAATTATCCTTGATCAGTTGGTATCATGGACGATAAATTGTCGCGAGACGACTCTAGCTAGGTAGGATGCCCGACGTTGCTCGCTTCGACAAATATATCATTGTCCTCCTCCAACTTAGCACAGCATCGTTCACCTTTTCCACCGCTTAACAGCATACCATGAGCGCTCACGCCGAAATACCAGCGAGTATACTCAGGACGCGCAAGAAACTTATGAGACTTTGGTCAATTCAGGCCCAGGCTGGTGGTAGAATAGAATAGTCAACTTCCAAGACCAAGACCCTACAAGCTCTAGGTACAAGTATCACTACCTGAACCCGGCTGTTGGACTCAAGTTATATGGCTATAGGTAATATTTAGGATCTTTCTGCGCCAAATTCCTAAGCCCTCAACAAGGCCAAGGGGAGGGTTCGTTGCAGTTGGCGGTGCCAAGGGCTGACTGCTCTCAGGGTTACCCTCTCCCCACTTCAACAACCTCATCACCCCAACTACACTGACGCTCGGCATTGTGATTTGCATTCATCTCCTACTTTTCTATCAAGCCGATCATGTCTCATTTTACACCTTACCCCCCGCTAAATCAAATGAACAAAACAGGCAACCCCGAACTCGACGCTCGCCTCTGCAGCTGCCTAAAGACATCGGAAGAAGAGCGAGAGGAGCTCAAGGCTGCCGTTACCGCTGACGATGATGCCAGATTTTACGCTGCATTCCACAAATGGGCGGACCACGGATTCCGCATCTTCGAACTCGCCGACGTTGTCCGCGAGGCCGTTGCCCGCAACAACGTTGACGTCTTGAGAACATTTAAAAACCACGGCCACGACCGGGTTTTCATGGTCCGAGAGGCAGTTGCTTTCAAAGCCAAGGATGCCCTCTCCTTTTTTCTCGAGTGTAGCTGGGATATCAACGCCGCCACGGGCTCATATCCTCCTCCATTAGCGTAAGTCTGCATCCATCCGAATCCAATCCGAATACATCAGCATCTAGTGTCTTGCCGCGCAGGTTATCTACCGCAGTGTACTAATGCATCCCAAATTAATACAGCCACGCTGTACACGATCCAGAAATGACACTCTGGTTTCTAGAGCACGGGGCAGACCCAAACGCTCGCTGCGACATCGACATCACGCCCATGTCCGTCGCCGTAAGGGTCGCGAGCATACCCACCCTTTCGCTCCTCTTTGAGCGCGGTGGCGACGCTTTAAAGGGTCAGCTCCTGCAGCACGCGGTATGCCGTGAATCAGATGAGGTCGCAGTGTTGCGCATGTTGTTAGGGAAGGGCGCGCCGCTCAATGCAAAGATGTACGAAGATCATCTGCCCTCCTTTAATCGGTATTACATCTTTGGAATCGGAACTGCGTTGCACATGGCGGCGGAGAAAGGCAAGTATGATGTACTCGCTTTTTACTGGACCAGGGTGAGATCCGAGTATCAAGGACGCACGGCAGAAGACGCCGCCCGATTTGGCTGTGAAGCTGGGAAAGGAGGACGTTGTCGCGCTTTTGAAGGGCGCGATGCAGAGCCCTGAGCTGAAGTTGGAGAAAATGACACTAAAGGATAGCCGTGACGCGGTCAAGACAGAGGAGGTAGAGAAGTGAGATCTATGATTCTGACTTCTTCGCGACCTGGGCATGGCTCGGTGTATGTCATTTAATATTCTTTCCAGTTGTAGTTGCACGGTGTAAGCTATTGACTGATTACAAACCTCGCACACCTGTAGAGGACAGGCTCCTTGGGCGCTAATGCAAGTGGTCGCTGCAGCTAGCGCTGAGAAGGGGGATAGCCACCCCTCCCAAGCTCTTCCTCTCTCATCCTCCTGCACCACGCTCATCATTGAAATCACGCACAACAAATACCCGCATATGTCCATCCCACTCTGGGGATTCTCCACGTTATGTCCGTCAACGCACTGCCCTCAACCCCGCTGGCGGGCCGTATCACCGATCCGATCATCCTCGAGGCCCTGCACCAATACACCAGAACATCGCCTGAAACGGTTGACGAACTTCTTGCCGCGTGCATAGCCAACGACATGCCTAGATTCCGGATTTCCTTTGCCGAGTGGGCCAGGAACGGGTATAAGATAGGAGAACTGGCGGATGTCCTGCGTGAGGCCGTCTGCCGCAACAATGTCGAGATCATCTCAATCTTCCTATCGCATGGACAGAAACCACAGCCTTCCTTCGCCGCATCCGCAGTAAAGCACCGAGCGAAAGATGTGCTCGAAATCTTCCTCCAGAACGGCTGGAATATCAACGAATGCCTGGGCGAAGGCCGCCCCCCTGTTCTCGGGTGAGACTTCCAACAGCACCACCTGGCGCAGTATCCAGAAGAGCACTAACCAGCGGAACCAGCTACGCAATTCAGATGAGGAGATGGCAACCTGGCTTCTCGACCGCGGCGCCGACCCAAACCAGCAGTCAGTAATCGACCTCACGCCAACCTCGCTCGCCGTTGACGAAGCTCCCCTCTCCACCGTCAGGCTATTTTTCGACCGTGGCGCTGATATCAACAAGGGGCAGTTACTGCACCATGCTGTGCAACGCGAGTCTGGCGCCTCGGACGAAGTTGAAGTCCTAGCCCTTCTTCTTGACAAGGGCGCCTCGATCAACGCCAAGATGTATAAGCACCACCCAGTCTCCTTTGGGCTGTACTGCATGATGGGCATTGGCACCCCGTTGCACTTTGCTGCACAAGCGGGCAAGTACGGTGTGGCACGGTATCTTCTTGACAATGGAGCCGACCCAGCTATCAAAGACACCATAGGCAAAACAGCAATGGACTGGGCGAGGTTCTCCCAGCATGAGGATCTTGTAACGCTTCTTAAACTCGCCGTGGAGAAATGGGAACATGCTTCAGATGATCGAGGTACTGAGCCGGTGCGTGTATAGCATGCACGTGCAGCTTTGCTTAAGTGCTACCTATTACCTTGCTCGATGTTTAATCCAGCCCCCCTTACCTGGTTAGCTGATTCGATGGTTCATCGCCCGGGTGTGGGTGCAATTTGATTGATACGCGACCTGCCGATGCTGGGTGTGCACTGTACATAGTGGAATCCCTATAGAGTCACCATATCTATGTCCTCGCCGAGCGAAAGGCTCCATAACCATGCGACACGTGCCCTAGGACAGAAGACGCTGTCGCCTGGAGTACGTCCGCTGCATAGCTATCCAGGGTAGTAATAGTGTCGCCTCTGGGCGCAGTGAACCTGAGTCATGGAGTTTAATAAGCCTTTCAAAAGATGGCCTGAGCTCTCCAAAATGGCTTTTGGGGGTGAAGCTGCTCATTCCAACTCGTCCACGCATAACACACAAATACTGAATAGGAAATGTGGACAAGGTAGAGCAAGGAACCGGGACAAGAGGTTCTTGTCTCACTAGGCATGCCTCGAAAGGCTTTTAACTTAGAATCCTCCCTACCATAGAGCTGCTGGATCATATCGGCACTCGTTCAGGTGGGACGAAAAGCACCATGTATATTGTGCATAGTCACAGTCAGTCCAGCCCTCGTGGCACTATCTCATGATATCATTGTAGTTTACATTTCTACAGTCTGTTCTGGGATATTGATAGCCAGCTTCATCACGGAGACAAGATATCGGCTCTATCAGGTGAAAGAATTTGGATTAAGTTACATCAAATTGAATAAATCGATAGCAAGCATAAGAAAATGCGTAGCTCAAACCGTATTTACAGTTGAAGACACCTGGTGTTGGAACTGCTCGGCAATATCGTCGGGGTGCTCTGAAGAGCAGGTCCCTGGAAGGAGGTACAATAACTAAGTTCACCAGGTATATTGAAATTCCGGGCTTCGATTATACGAGAGAGACAAGGGTATGATGCATGCGGGTTCATACATGAGGCCATGTCGTAGGGTATCATTATCCACTTTTAGGCAGTGTGAATTTCAGATAGGGTGAATTCCAAATATGGCAATCCGGTAGCTTGATATATTTTTACCAGAATCTAGTCTTGATCGGCTGGAGGAAGCTGCGGGTTCTCCGTCCTGTACACTCCGGTGGATGTAACATAGGGCCATTTCCCATGTAAAGTCTGCGGTAGGAGTGGGGATATATATATATCTATTCCTGCATCGTACGGCAAAGACAGCTTTTACGGCTACTTGTATATACCCTTGTCATAGTACCCGGATTTGACAAGTGGGTTGGGTTGTTTGTTCCGACGTTGACATGTCTGCCTATTTTCACTGTGCCTCGACGACGCCATAACATTTTGAGTACATGTCCCGTTGTCGGACGGTGTTCGAGTGTGCCTAATGAAATACTCTTGATAATGCAAACAAACTAAGCAACAAGTACATACGACCACAGGGTGTGGAGAACAGGGCTTCCCGTCCGCTCAGCCGTACTTTAGCCACACGCCGGCTGGTTAGTAGTATGGTGGGTGACCACATGCGAATCCCAGCTGTTGTATGTTTTTGCTGTGGTTACGAGTAGTTCTCTAAGACGGTAGTGGTGTGTCAGTGTGGTGGTGTGCAGATGTCCGGCCAAGCTATATTACATGCCATCACAACCACCCCCCTGCTACAACGAAACCTCCACAACAGGCCCCTGATATACCTTCCTCGCCCTGGGAACATAATAATGCAGCGCCAGAAGCACCGTTCTCCGCGTGCCAACAACACTAAACTTCATTGTCTTCTCATCAACGCCCATATGCGGCGGCCAGAAGCTGAAGAACACGACGATGACCATGTAAACTACCGTATAGGCATTGACCGCGGTGCTCCAGAGGCCAGGGACGTGAAAGTGCCCCCAGATAAGCTTCGCGCCCGCGAGATTGACGCCTAACGCCAGAGTAACTGCCGCCCACATAATGAGTGTCCCGCGCCAGGGCTGGGCGATGTAATGCGGGTGCGCGAGGAGCATGGCGCCTTGGCTCTGCGTGCCGGCGATGAACGAGGCTGAGGCTTAGACGGCTTGTCAGCTGATTACAGTGAGCCAGCCTATACACCGCGGAGCCGATGGTCAGGAACAGACAGAACTTGGTTTGGTCTAGGGTTAAAGTTTTCTGTGGAACTTAGGATGCACTTGACAGTCATGTAGCTGAGGAGTTCCATGGACCGTGGATTGTGCACCAGTGGTATTGCCCACCGGACGTTGGGGCCCTGGAATGAAATGTCAGTCGACCTTTGACTTTAGCCATGGTTTCTGAGAGAGAATACATCGAGTTGCGCTCAGCGAGAACCGCAAATGAACACGCGGTGCCTGTCCAGGCGAAGATGAACGCGTACACGGCGCCTCCGGGACCCCAGCTACCTTGCTCTGTATCAGGTGCTTTTCCATCTTCATGGCCAATGCACTAACTTGTATAGATGTAGGATCAGAGTGCTAGACAATTGAACCTAAGTGTTAGCCGACTGCGAGAAAAAGAAGAGGGCAGCGAAGCCTGTATTAAAAGATGCCCTCTCACGTCGCGAGAATCGTGCAGCTAAAGCCAAAGGTGGACAGGGGCCGAACGTTCGCTAGACCTCCAGCATAAGAGCAAAACAAAGAAGACAACATTAGACGGACACTGGCCTATCTTAAGAACTGGCTTTTTGCCCACGCGCACCAGCTCGCTGTCGTCGCGGTCTCAGACAGGGGCGGCAGTAGCAGCGACAGACCGATGCCTGAGCCTGAGCCCGTGCGACTCCATCTTTGTGCGTCCAGCGACTAAATGAGTTAGCCGGGAGTACCTCATTTTACGTTGAAAACCGCCAGTTGATGTTATGCAGGTCTTGGTGTGTTTGTTGGGTGACTGGAACCTCCCCGGGCTGACGGGATCCGCGCAGAGGTACCTCATCCCTTGAAATCAACGCTGCATCTGGCAAGTTTCGACTGCTTCGTCGCAATGGTAAATGCAACCCATCGAGTCCACAACCTCGTGCGAACCTAGTACATGAGCATTTCTCGCCTGTTTCTCAAATCATGTAGAAGCCACCGCGCCCTTTGAACCAACCCTTCCCCTGTCACCACGCCATCCACGCCAACCGCTGCTTTAGGACAGCCCCGTTGCACGGATTGGCATGGCATCTGGGCATAGCAGGGTTTATGCATGATCGCCGGCCGATCAGCCGTTCCAGGCCGCCTGTTCCGAAACCTGACAGCGCCGCGGCTTGGCCTAGTCTGTGTTATGCACGCTTTCCATTGTCAGCATAAGCACGCCCAGTGTAATGACAGCCTTGAGTGACATCAACGTTAATCAGTTCGACACAACAATTGAGAGATGATTGCGAGGTGAATCGAACTTATTTCCCTGTGGTGGGCAATGATCAATTGACCCCCGTCCCACCCCTGGCACTTCCCTCAATATCCCAGGCCAGCCAAGTCAATGAGATATACATATGCAAGGTGGCGAGCAGTCTACGCCGTATGGATTTGGACCAGCCATGGGTCGCTTTGCTAACATCGACCGACACCCGCGACCCAGCCGTGACGGTCACCACCTGGTTCTTGTCGTCGTCGTTGGGTTCGGAGTCACCGCAGGCGGATGTGTCCTTTTTTTCCGACAATCAAGCAAAATGCTACACAATCGAAGCTTATAGACATAGACTGCATCATGCATATTCTGTATCAAGCTCAAGTTAGCATCTTGGTCTTTCAGTGTGAGGTCTGCCTTTCCTGCTTCTGCAAAGCATATATTGGAAGCTATGTATAGTATTAGACTCTACCTACTAACTGCCCTAAG
Source organism: Aspergillus incahuasiensis (assembly GCA_003719405.1). NCBI lineage: Eukaryota > Fungi > Ascomycota > Eurotiomycetes > Eurotiales > Aspergillaceae > Aspergillus > Aspergillus incahuasiensis. The sequence continues at coordinate 16,821 of RHLP01000400.1, forward strand.
TAATCATAATATTCTTTTATACGGCAATCACGCAGAACCTCAATAGTGCATATACGGCCTCCGTGGGCTTATCTTAAAGCGCTAGCATGTGCTGTATGTAGTGCTCCATTTGAGGATCTGCATACACTGCAATCACTCTATTTATAGTTGGCGGTTCATGTCGCATCACGCACGCACGTACGCTGAGATGCACAGGTGGATATCAAATTCGCCTGACTCAGCTGCTTGGGCACGGTCTCAGGTTCTGCTAATATAAACAACGGACCCAAGGGCTATGGACAGACCTTTGTCGATGAAACACCACCTGCAGGCGGAAAAGGCGTCTGCTCATCAAGCCTGGAGGTCGGGCCGATGGATCTCATCCCCACAGCCAACGGCAACGGCAAAGCCTTGTGTGTTTTCTATACCGCATCCTCCACGTACATAGCGCCTAATAACTCAGGGCTCTGGTCTAGGAACAATGTCTGTATTTTCGAAGGCGCGAGGGGAGTTGCGAACGGAGCTAGGCGACCAACCTAATATCCCACCCTGTTCATAGTCCTTTCCACAGCGCTCAGTCGGCGTCAACAGACATGGATTATCTACCCTTCGTGGAGTGTGAAGCAGGGTTGTAAAAAGGACCTCTCGTATCCAGGGAAGATCCTGCTATCGGATCGTGCACCTTTGCCCTACCGCGTCTGGTCTGCCTACAACACAGCCGTACGGTTTAGGATAAGATAGCGTGAAAGCTCCATCCGAAGCAATATTTTCGCTATTAGCACAAATGTCACCCTTGGAGAATGCATGCGAGATGGTCGGCGGGCTACGCTCACTTACCCTGGATACTATGATGGGTGAACGTATTAGGAGTAGTCCCCAGGTCAGGTTTGATCCAACTGCACCTAGAGCATAGCTATTAAGCAATAAATAAAAAAGATATCTAGGTCCAATGACGCGTTTGGTAGGTAAGAATGAAATCAAGTACAGGGCACTGTGCGAGTGGCGCGCTTCGATTTGGTACCCTAACTAGGTAAGGTAAGCAGTCGTCCGCTGCTATCAAGCATACCGGCTAGTTCAAATTGCAGTCATTTGTCACCTATCGTTGCCCACCCCCATATAATGATCGATGCATGCTCTAGCTCGAGGGTTGAGATAAGCTGGACACCAGCCTAGCTTAGCGCTCAGTCATTCCCCGCCGCTCAGCTAAGGCCAGCCGTGAGATATAATATCTTTCTGGCTATGATTGCGCTGAGCAAACGGAACTCGGAGTCCCGGAGAACTGGGCTGGGTAGGGCATCTGACAGGACGGGACAAGCGCGGGGGCTCTCCGAGGAAACAGCAGTCACTGCAGGAAGCCACCTTGAATTATCCGAGCTGCACGCATGCATGTGGAGGGAATGCTTATCATGTTCGGGCTTTCTTTATGTCTGTAGATTGGTCTTGATATCCCTCTGAATAGAGAAACTTCAGTCGACCGGTACCCTCCCTGCTTTCCGGTGCTCCGAGCGTCCAGAGACCGGGGCGACCGGCATGCCTATCAAGGTGTCGATGCCGCAGAGGGAAAAGTCTTTAAAGCCAAAGTTCATTCGAGCCATGTAGTTAGGCCCTAGACAATATCGCCGAATGGCCTCGGAGATACTTCATGGTGTGCTCGGCTCGAACCATCATGCATCGGCAATACCGGAACATATACGCCTACTAATGATCTCACTATATGTAGCTAGGGTAGGGTATAGAACATGACTCAATGAATGGGTGTGGATGGAATATACGTGTCGGGAATAGGACGTCCTCTTAAGTGACAGGGAGGGCAGGCCTGGCAATGGATTTCGTTCGCTTGTGCTATCCTCACACATAAGTCTGACTACAATAAGTCAGCGCATGTGATTATCAGCCCTGGGGGCTCGCAGGATGGCCTGACAGGAGCTTGGCCCAGCTGCGTCTGCATCCAGATATCTTATCCTATCGAGTGCGCGCTATACCTCATTAGTGCATCAAAGGCAGGGATGGCACAGACCTTTCGTGCATATGGTGATGCGTTCACTGAGACTCGCAGTCCATGCAGCCAGGCAGCAACTGAGCTAGAAGCACCGAGATTAGATTCTATTCCGAACCGGTCCAGATTACTGAAAATGAAAACAACCTCCAATTTCTCCAGGACGACTACGCAGAAGCAAACAGTCTACAAACATGTTCACCCCCCGACGCGTGTCACACCCCCGCAAACTACGCCCGCCAGGGTACTCTACGCCAACGTCCTCCACACGAAAGCCAGACTGCCTCGAGCATCTGATTGCTGGTCCCCACTACTGCCTACCCCTAGCCCCATCCAGCGACTGCGATAGCTCATTACCTAGCTAGGCGAGTTTAGAAGATGACGTCAGGCTCGTGCGCGAGCGAGTCTCGCGTCTTGTTCATCGAGGCATGCGTGTGCTCGTGCTAATGCACTTGTAGAATAAATCTCGCTAGGGTAGGGCGGGCGGCGTAGTCTAGGTTTCCTCAGTTTGGTAGAGTACATCCAGGCGATGGATCTACCTACCCTCGCTGCCGCGTGACCTCGCGCTTATGGTCTTTGGTGGAGATGGGCTGCTTTCAACGAAGAGGAGCCGATGGGGTCGCCGGATCGGCTCCCGCGGAGTGCGCTTGTGGCGCGCACTGGTGGGACTGGCGATAAGGATAGACAGCCCCCCGGGGGAGGTCCGTACGACGAAAGACTATGGGGTCGCGTGCCCGTATTAGAGATTATGTTGGGCAGGGAGAGGCCTGTGATGGTGGATACGTGCGAGACAATACAGTAGTGCTTGCGATATTCAGGATGACCTGGTGCTGAGGGCGCTTGACTGTAAGACATACTCAATAGCTATCTAGGTCGAGCAGAGTAGAGTACCTTGGGAAATGCTGGGTGAATCTGCAACGCCAATGTGTCCCAGCTAGTTTGGATTGAGATTTACTATGAATAGACCTCAGCAGTTTGCCTTGTCTTTACCTGGAAGATACGAAGATGAGAGGGCCCAAGCCCTTAGCAGCGCGGATCCTTCAGATCGTGGAGGCAATCGATTCGCCGGCGCCCGAGCGTAAAACCGAGCTCGGGATTGGGCTCGCCCGGCGCGGCTGAAACTCGATCAGCGGTTGAGATGAGATCACCAAGTCCCGGCAGAGCTTTAATTAGCTGTGTTTGTGTGCGTAGATCCCTGTCCCGGTCTGCTAGTGGGACCAGATCTGGAGAGTGAGACACTGACGTCGCCGCCTAGACTAATACGAGCCATGGCATGGCATGGCATGGTATCAAGACCCCAGCCGGAGAAAATAAGCTTACCGTACCTAGATACGTGGTGACACCTGCCCTGAGTCATAGTGACACCACGGCGCCGGGCTTACAGGCGAGTCGCACGGTTCCTGGCCGGTGAGACCGGGGGCGCCTCACGGGGTGCTGAGACATAGCGTAATAGACCGACATTAGATGAAGGTACAGATATAATATACCAACTCACTAGGGTAGATTAGTCGCAGAATACCATCAGATCGGGGAAATGCAGCAGCAACAGACTAGCAAGCAAATCGACGTGTCAGATGGCGCGCAGCGCGTAGATTAAACTGTTTCACCCAATCGCTCGGGATCTCCGAGAGCGGTTAAAGGATCCCCGGCTGGCCATGCGAGTCTTGTCGGTAATCCAGCTGGTGGATTGGTTGGCCTCATGCACGGTTGGGTTGGCGGGATGAGCTGGCTGGCTGGCTGGCTGGCTGGCTAAGCCCTAACCCATCGCTGTGCAGCTTGGCGGGGTCTGTGCTGTGCAGTGCCCGCTGGCTCCAGCTGGAATGGGCGGCCTCACGCAGACGTGCCAGAGGCAAGATGTACGTAATTTAGGTGGACCATCATAATTGCTTGCTTGCTGTCTCTAGACACAGAGCGATGCCTATCTACCACCCCCGTTCCACCCTGTACCATC